>KN492006.1:0-22477 GCA_000787155.1 Scartelaos histophorus
ACACCTTTCTCGAGCCCTGTCTGCACAGTTAAACACAGTTACCCTGGTGCAGACTGACAAAAGCAAGGCCACCAATCTGCACCATTGGCGGCCTTTTATATTAGTCATTGTGGGTGTGTCAAATGTGTTGCCTAAAGACACAATAATAGAATTTAGCCCAAGCAGAAACTGATCCCCCAACCTTGGGGTTGGGAACATGGCTTTCACCGTACGTGTGAGTAATTAGGATGCTTGGAATGTATAAATTGAGGAATAAACTCTGAGCCACTGCAAACCATTACAAATGAGCTAGTTCTGTTTTTCATGTTTTTAAGACAGTGGTTGTCATATTAAAAAACAAAAAAACAAAAAACGACATATAGAGTTAACAGTATGATATCTAAAAACTATTCAGAGAAGTGAGATTTTATTAAAACGTTACAACATACATAAGTAAAATGTACTCGAGTAAATGTAACTGAGAACCAGCTCAGTCCTTCCTTTGCCACAGCAGTCCAGGCTCCATGTCTGCAGGTTAACCCACGATGGCTTGACCAGTGCTGGGATAGGCTTGGTCCTGTCTGTCCTTGGGTGCCTCAGGGCTGTATGAGTTACGGTGACAGGCCGGTGACAGTAGCAGACACTGGGACAAGGTTACCGCCTCACCCCACCACACTTCCCCCGGAGCTGACCCCAGTAAACGTAAGCCATTGCCTGGATCTTATTTACACTCCAGGTCCCGGGTAATAAAAGCTCCATCATGCAGTATTCATAGACCTCTCTGTATGACTCTCCACTTGGGGCTGTGGCTAAAAACACTAGGCACCCGGCATTTACTGGATCACGTGGGCAGCCAGGGCCTTTCTCTCCTAATGAATGCAGGTGAGTTCAAAGTACTTGTTCAACTGACTTTTTTAACACTGTTAAAAGGGATATTCACAAGATTATTAACTTTTAAAAGGACTCATATTATTATTGCTATTTTCTGATTTATAATGTTGAATCCTCATTGAAAAACATACTTGGAGATATGTTTTGTTTTATTCACACATGTTTAACACAAAAACCCTGCATATTTCTCTTAAATAGAAAACATTCTGTTCCACTTTGTGATGTCATGTGGTAACATAAGAGGTCCTCCACTATATTTTTAATTTCCAAACTGTATACCTTCACTAGAATCATTTGGTAGCTGATAACTTGAAAACTACCACTTCATGACATCACAAGATAGAACAGAGAAATTTGAGCTTTGGAGATGTAGATAGACTATTAATGAAGGATTACTCAAAAATGTGTGACTGAAACAAAACCCTCGTCTCCTCCTCCATATGTTTAGGATAAGTTAAAATCACAAGAGAGAGAATTTGCCTAATAATATATCCAAAATGAAATTCTCACACAAGTTTGCATTTTAAACACAACATTTGACAAATTCTTAAAGGTACACTGTAATTTTTCCAGTGGAAGTTATGCCCAAGCTTGATGTATTGTTAGTCAGAAAGTTTCAGAGTATTGTGTTAAATTATTGGATGATGCCATCAGGCCAACTTATTGGTCAGGAGAGGTGAGCTACAGTGAGACTGTTTTTCAGGCATTTTTGAAAAGCACTGCCATACCTGCTTCCACACAACAGACCTGGAGCTGTGTTTCGTTTTATTCACACATGTTTAACAAACAAACCCTGTATATTTAGGAGTTCTTCTCTTAAACAGAAAACATGCTGTTCCACCTTGTGATGTCATGTAGTAATACAGGAAGTGCTTCAATGTGCATTTAAACTCCATACAACTTCATTAGAATCATTTGGATGATTCCAGCACGGAATTGTCAATCTGAACAAGAAGTCAAATGTAACTGTTGTTGAAAACTACCACTTCATGACATCACAAGGTGGAAAAGCAAATTTTTGGCTTTGGAGATAGGCAGAATAATAATAAAGAGATACTCATGTGTAAATGAAACACAACTCCAGGTCTGTTTTTGAGGAGAGAACAGCTTTAAAACATGTCTTAAAGCTCACAAGGGTCAATTTTGTGTAATAAATGATAAAGACTGCTCCCAATAATGCATTATTTTGAGTTATGTGTCAATTTTTTCTTATGTTATTTATGTTTTATATGAGAAAACTACCATTACAGTTGAAGCACACTAAAACATAAAATATTAAGAGCAGTCAGTGAAGCATCCGACAACGCAATGTAGTGTTTAAGTACATGGCAGCAGTGTGTGTGCCGTATGTTAGTTTTAAGTGCACGGGGGGAGCCATGAGTCACAGAAAGTGCCGGAGTGTCCTTGTTATTGCGTTTAAAGCCATGGGGGCAGTGGGCGCGTGCACAAGATGGACCTACGACAGAGAGAGTGTAATAAACAAACACAGGGCGACAGTGATGGATGGCTGGGTCAGTGTGTGGCTATGGGAGCTGAGGTGTTGGTAACATCCAATTGAGTCCAAATGGCTGTGGGTCATAAACGGGCTAAAAGGTTAAAAGGTGGGAAACCAATGGAGGCTTTTCTCCTGTGATAGGCTTATTATATAAGCAGGGGTAAAGGCGACAGTTCAGGACCAAAGAGACACTGGAAATACACAATATCCCAAAATGATACACTAAAGCACATCATGCCTAATTCATCCAGCATGTTTACATTGCCAAGTAAATAAGGGAGGGCAAAAATGTCAAAAAGAATCTAAATATTTGTGTGGATTAGATGGTAGATTTGATGCAATAAATCTAAAATTACTCTTGAGCACTTACTAAAAAATATCATATAGACTGCAATGGATACAAGGTTTTCTTTATTAAAATAATACTACTAATACTAATACTAATACTAATACTAATACTAATAATAATAATAATAATAATAATAATAATAATAATAATAATAATAATAATGGTTGGTGTTAAATCCAAGAGAAGCATTTGGATGGCCTCATGTCAGCGATGACAGGGAAAGGGAATGTGATCACATTTAATCATGTGCTGAGTGAGTGACAGACGGAATCAACCAAACACAGTGATGTGTGAACTCTGATAAGAAGCTGCTTTAATTTTCTTGAAGGAATATGAAGCTAATGAGTGTATTGGGCCTTATGGAATGTGTGATACAACAATATGGCTATGCTGATTATATTGCAGTAATTGCATATTATGTGCACTGAAATAAAATGAATAAAAGATGGTTAGGTAACTTTTCTAGTGTAGCCATATGTAGTGCAAAAAATATTGAATATCAGGAATGAATACTGCTGTCAAATAAAGATATCAGCTGATATCAATATCAGGAACTGTGTATTAATATCGGCCAATACCGATACTGAAACCAATATATCACACATTCCTTTTCTCCATGGAGACAAGCAGGTGGCGTACCCCCCACCAGTTCCATGGAGCATCTTTAATTGTTCTATTAAATGTTCTTTCTCCAGCCATGAAAAAAGATCTGGCCCATACTGAGGACAAACTGACTCAAAGTGGCTTTACTGCAGATATTGCTATGCATAGAGGTCATAGTTCATATAGAAAAATACCTGGCTCTGTATCGACCAAGCGCGGGCCCAGGCATCTGCGTCCTGTTACACCACTTAATCTGCCCCTTTCTTCTCCCAACCATAAAAAATACCACCACCAAACTCTATGGATTTTCTGCTGGGCTAAATTGACTGAGAAGTTGTTGGTCTTGCAATATTGGCTTCCCTCATTGCTGCGTAACCATTTCCACCGCCAAACGGATCAGCCATCCCTTTCACCTGCACCACGATGAGCAATTGGCTTTTAATGAAACCCTCCCATAAACTGTGGAGAGAGCTGAAAATATATAGTTTAGTATATATAGTTTCACTGGAGAGAAATTTACTGGTTTGGCCTACAAAACAAAGCGCGGCGTCAAGCGAAGGTTAGCCTGAGCAGTGATCAATACTTCAATCTCAATAAAGCAGCTCGATGGTGGTTGATGGATGGAGAGTGGGAAAAAGAGGAGAGGAGGTGGTGACACAAATGCCAGCCTTGTCATAACAGCACAGGGGTGATCATACATCTAACTCCAGAGGAAGCGCGAAGGGCTGGCGGAGACGGCTACTACGGGCCGATGAAGTCTGCTCCTGTCAGTCCTTACGAGCAGAAATCAATATCATATATGTTTGCAACCTTCAAAGCCGAATAAATAAATGACGACCCGAAGTGGCCTGAAAGATGTCCTAACACTGAGCGATAAACACGGAAGAGAAGGATGAAGGGGAGAGATGGAGCAAGGGAGCGATCAATAGAGTGATACAAGTGTGCAAGAAACTGAAAGGGAGTAAATGCTTATTAATGCTTGTTTGTCTAATCTGATGTATCAATACTAAAACTCTCATTCACAGGACAGAAATTAACCTTTCCTGAATAGTTTTAGAAAGATCTTGAGCTGTATCAGAACAAGTATAAGCACACATAGACTAGATTACACAGATATAAGGCCACATGGGAAAAAGTACCTTGATTTAATGTTGATAATGGCATTCTATTGTCTAAATAAAGGGTGTTTTTTGATTTGTTTTTAAATTATCATCACAGTATCAAAATCAGAACCGAGTATCGAGAACACAATTACAGAGTGCATATTTTTTTCTCCTACGATAAAGAGTACATGGAACAATACAGCGAAGAAGAAAGAACTCCCCATACTGATTAATAGGGATCAATAGAGTGATACAAGTGTGCAATAAACTAAAAGGGATTGAGTAAATGCTGATATTTTGTTTGACTAATTTGATGTAATGATAGATAATTGCGGGGTGAACAGTCCTCAAGAGGGAAGGGCTTATTGTCTGTATGCTAATGGTGTGGTGGAGCACCTACAGTGAGGGCACCATCAATTCAGGCTCATAATCATATGACACATAATGGAGGGCTGCGGAACACTGTGTGCAGCTGGAAGCATGATACTATTATTAAGAGAAGTAGAAACAAGGAACATACAAGCCAAACACTCATTTAAATACATGGCTTGTCTATGTTCTAAATGTGTTTGAGGTGGTCAAAGGGGATAATGGCACAGATTGTTTTACGATTATTTTAGTACCGTATTTTTCGGACTATAAGGCGCATCTAAAATCATTACATTTTCTCAAAAATCATCAGTGCGCCTTATAATCCAGTGCGCCTTATGTATGACCTTTGGTTGTGTTTACTAACCTCAAACCGATTTTATGTTGTACACATTATGGCTAATAAATATTACTCCGCGAGTCAGGAGTAATAACACAAAGCATATGCACGGGTTATAACTCGTGCGAACGTATTAATATCTTGTGCACACGCCTTATAATTCGTTCCCACGCTTATTCTTTTTATATTCACCATGTCCCTTCTACGGCTCCGTAGTGAGTTATTGTAAATTACCTCTGTAAAGTTCAATTTATCCGAAACGCGTTTTGTTTCGTTTATTGCGCCTTATAATCCGATGCACCTTATGTGTGGACAATGGCAGCAACTGACATATTATTTGACACTGCGCCTTATAATCCGGTGAGCTTTATAGCCCGAAAAATACGGTATTCATATAGTCAGCATATAGTATTTTCTGATTTGCTGACAAGTCAAATGGTTATTTCTATTGCACATAGATGTTTTAATAACTAGGTAAACACTGGCAGAAGGTTTCTACAGAGAGTATATTTATGGGTTTCAAGTCATAAGAACCATCCTCCATGGTCATAGCAATATGCACAAAGCTTTTTCAGTTTTGATACCAATTTCGATACTACGGCTTTAAGAATCTGCAGATAACTGATATCAACCGATACCAGTGCAGAGACTGAAGACAGCATTTATTTCCTTTACTCAAAAATAAAACCAAACTGCAAAAACATTATGAGACTTTCTCCAACTATGACCAGAAAATAGTCTTCAGTTCCAATATCCAACATCAGTATCAGATCGGTGCATCCCTAGTAGCGATCAAGCAATTCAAATCAAAATATTTTTTGTTAAATACAAAAAAGTGTAGAGTATTAATCCATCTTTGTTGATATTGTCTTTGTTATATGTTATATGCCTTTGTTGGCATGTGTTTTAGCATAAGTATAGATAATGATGAACATGTGTGAAAATAGTCAGTGATCATGTAAAAAGGCAGATAGTAACCACTGCTGCAGTCCTATAACAGGCTTTTGTCTGTATATTTCAGGGAAGCTATGGCTGAAAAAGTATCCTGTAAGCTAGTTAGTGTACTCCCTCATTCATCCAGTGGTAGAAATGTTTCAAAAATATCTGTCATCTGGACCCTGTATTTGAACTAGTAAATAGAAAAAAATACTTCTGTATGGATTTGAAAACAAAACTGTGTCCAGATGACTACCTGTGAAAGCTTTATTAAGTAGTGTGTAAGTTACATTATAATTGCTAAAAATAATAACATAATATCATACATCATACAAGTTTAGGGCATATTATTAACAGCATGCTTTAACAACGATGATTGAATGCTGCTGAAATATGGTACTAGTTAAATGTCTGCCCTTTTATGCATAATTAACATATAGTCTCACATTGTAAAGGTAAGAGGTACTGTAGTAGTAACACCAAGTAACATGAAGTGTGTGTGGTGTAACCTTGGACCTGAATGAGGATATGCTATACAGTTATAATCTACACTTGAGGATCATTTGGATTATATCATCTGGTTATAATTTGGACATTTTAAGTTGCAATCTTCATCTAAAACAACAATAAATGAAACAAGTCCACTGGAAACTGCAGTGCCCAATTGATAACTTCACATTATAAAGAGATTTTTCTGATTTGTAGCAAAATGACTATGTCACACTGCAGAATTTTACATGTATCACTGATTAAGAAAATAGAAGTGGAGAAGGAACAGTGCAGTGGGCGTGTAGCGGTGACGGTGAAAATGGGGGTGGATTAGAGCAATGACATCTTGAAAATCAGAAGTAAACAACTATAACATACTTAAAAGCTCTCAGTTTTACACGGTGGACCTGAATGAGGAGGTGCAGCACAGAATACATACTTATAAACAGTGCCTCCGTTGCCATGTCCCAGTTGCTCCTGGTACTGGATATCCTGAGCGTTTATCTGCAGAGCACAAAGGTTCACACTTAGGCTTTTTAAGGACACTCCAAATATGACAACAGAGAAGAATAAAGGCTCAAAGTGGCTTCTACACGGGGCCAATGAGCACAAACGATCAATACGACTGGCGAAGAGCTTATAAACTCACACCAGCTGTATGTGAGAGAAGTTTTGTGTGTTCACTCATAAAACATGTGCAGCCTATGGTCAAATAAAGCCTACGGTAAGTATGGCTTTAGTAATTTTAGTTAACCAAAATGTGTATTACTCGATTAATCATTTTATTTACATTGTAAGGATATATACGGCGGCACGGTGGCTGAAGGTTATGGGTTTGATCCCGGTTGCCTGGGCCTTTCTGAGTGGAGTTTGCATGTTTCCTCCCCGTGTCTGGATGGGTTTCCTCCGGGTACTCCGGTTTCCCCCCCAACAACCAAAAACATGCAACACCTATGAACAGTTTACAATCAAGGACTGTCAAGGAATTCCTCCCTGATGTGGGCTCACCACCTGCAGAGGGGTTCATAGGGGTCTGGTGCACAGAGTAATGGGCAATGTGCTGTCCCCGCGACCCAGCCAGATTAAGCGGGATAAAATGGATGGATGGATTTATATAGACATCAGCAGAAAGGAGATGTGAATGAGTGAGCAAGCTGAATATTTTTGGTATTTATCTGTAAAAAGGCAGATTAAACTCATCATTCACAAGTTTAAAGTGGAGGTATTCTACTTCTGTGTGGTATTAACAACTAACACATAACATGTTTATATCACCATGTTCCTTTTCTTGTTTTGAAAATGCTATATTTACCCCAAAACAATAATGTGACAATTTAATTTGTCTCACTTTCATTTCACATGTTTTTACCTGACCTTCCTCGCAGTTGTAGTCTGAGTACAGTTTGTGTCAGATACAGAAAGATAGGGAATAGTTAATGCGAGTTTTTGCTATGTCCCCTTTTTAGTCGACTAATCGATCGGTGGAATGTGTCCTAAGTTGAGAATTTTTTCAGTGGACTACAGGCCTACTTCACTGGGACATTCAGGCAGCTAACAAACGCTTCCCGGCATTGAGCTGGAGTGATGAGGTCTATCCCAGAGTGAGGAGAGAGCAAAGAGGGAGAGGGCTCCATTATTGTACTGTGTTAGGCTGTAAACTGAGGGCTGCTGCTCTAATAGTCTCCAGGACGTGTTAACTACTGAGTAACAGAAGCACTGAACAGGGCTGTGCCAGTACAGTCCCTGGGTCCCAATGGCCATCTGCTTCAGCGGCCACCAGCAGGCTCATCTCTATGGGCTGGACAAGTGTGTGGTTTCTAAATGAAGCCTTTTACTTACCTTTAGTATAACATGGAAAAAGTTATGACAAAGTGGCTGTACCTGATTTATTTGGCATACAGTTCATCATGTTTGGTTTGCTCCTCTATTGATATAGTGTAAAAGCAGTTCTTAGGGTAGAAATGAGACCCCTGTGTGCTGGCTGTATCCAATTCTAAACCTTTTCTTTCTCTCCAAGAACCAGGAAGTGTCCTGTTAGCATGCTAATGACAAAAAACACACTTAAGCTCATTGTGAATAATCAGAATGCCCGAAATTGTTAGGAAATTAAAATTAACTTTGGACTAATGGTTAAAAATAATTAATTCCTACATTAAAAAAAAGAAAAAACAGGTACAACACTTTAAAGTTGCACTATGTAACTTTTTGCTTGGTTATGCTATATGACACTTTTCTGTCTTGCATGCATTCAATTATCACTGGTCAAAAATACCTTTTTGAGAGGGACTACCTCTCCATAGATCTGACTTATAACTCCACAGAGTAAAATATGTTTAATGCCACAATGTGGAACATTCCAGTCAAAGCAATAGCATCTCCATGACTCCAACACAGGATCCCGATTGAGGCTCACCTGTCCATTTGAGAGGATCCTCTTCAGTTCAGCAGATGATTTCTTTAAGCTACAACAAAAAGACAATGTAAATGTATTTCAATATTTTGTCAGTAACACACTGTGATTTTTTGAATTTTTTAAATAAATTAGAGTAATCATTTTATCATTTTGTTTTAATTCTCTTCTTTGTGGAATGCTTCAGTTGTCCAGGTAGGATCCATAGTAAAGGAGAAATTCATTTTCTGCTTTGCTATAATTCTCTTCTTCCAAATAATGCAAACTACTCTTCACGGTCATCCCATGCAATTCAAAACATGTGTGCTTTCTAAACTACATGGATAAGAGGCTTTCTACAGAATAACACCTGAGTGAAGCACACACAAACACACTCAGGTTTGCATGTGGAGAATTCTGAATTTAATCTGACATATTCTATTTGAATTGTGATTTTGGTTCAATAGTAATTAATATTTTGGCTCTAAACCTGTTCTTAACCATGTTCATTTTTCAGCAGCACACCCTCTGCTGCATTCCAGAATCACCATCTTGCCCGGTGGCCCTCACCTGTTGTTTGCTATGGAGTTGGGGACGCCGTGTGTGCAGTCATTGGCTGGGCTGGTCCTCGTATTAACCTGGAGGTCCACACAACCACACATTTAATAGCTGCTGCGACACCCTCCTGGACAAGCTAAGTGGACAGACTAACAGGCAGACAGACATACGAGCGGACCACCTAATGAACAAGAACAAAACACTGGCTCTCACTTGGGCCCAGAGGTTAATTGGCTTTTGTGGGAGAGGAGTGGAGATGCCCACAAGGACGTGCTGCCGATGGCCACCGGGAGGAGCCATTAAAAGGGAATTGACAATAAATTGGCTGCCGAAAATTATGAGAGGATCAAGCCATTTCGCGGGGGAGCATTTACGTCTATTAAAATGCATGTTTACTCTATAGACCTCTGCGCTCAACCCAGATATCGAACGTGAAAGAGCAGCCGGCAGCTTGTAAACGCCATACTAAAAATAACTTGTTTAATTGAGGTCGAAAAGTCGCTGTGTTGGGTCTGCAAAAGCATAGGGATTCTCTGTTTAATTAGTGCCCAGGAAGACCTAATTTACATGGCACATAACACTTAATGTGCCAATTACGCTGATATTAAAAGTGGAGGAAAAAGGCTAGCATTTACAGCTTTGATGAAAACATCTCTTAAAGAGAGGGTGTTTTATTTCTATGGGCTATTAACTGTTATACACATAACATATTTGGATCACCATGTTACCTTTTACTGTTTTGAAAATACCTATATACCGAACAAGAGTATAATGAAACTACTGCACATCTTTTCAGGTTTGTGTAGTTGTAGTGTACACTCTATGAACATGCTTTTGAATATTTATGGATTATATATATTGATAATTCAGGAATCACATGGCTATCCATAAAGAGCGGGTGGGTGAGATCACTAAATTACTCAAACATGCATTGAAGACATATGAAACTTCTTGAGGCACGTTTTTGATGAGGGAACCCCCAAACATGGTAGAAAGGTCCAAAAAGTCGATTTTGCATAATATACTTTCGTTGTTTGTCCTTGGTGAGACGCTTTGCTCCTTAAGCTGAATGGACTTTGGAATAGAGATTTCTATTTATGAATATAAAAAGGAGTCAAGTAATTGAACCCATTGTAATTAGCAGTAGGTTTCACAGTGACATATGAGTGACATGTGCTGGTACGCTGTGGGCCGATAATGAATGAAAGAGGAGCGTCACTCAGCTGTGAAACTGTCACTATGGTCCTATAGTCTTTCATTCATTTATTATATATTCAATGTTAGACCACTGTTGACCGCTGTAATCTAGGATTGGGTGCATTATATGACAAGGCGACTAGGCTTTTGTCTTGCCTAAATCTGACCTTTATGTGTTCATTAAATGATCAATCTTTCTTCAGTGAAGCAAATTTATTTTAGTATATTGAGCATAATTTGGGAGGGTTTTCGCTTTCATATGATACATTTCTAAGACCAATCGATTAATTTAAAGTCAGGTTATAAGTTTTTGTTTCTACAAAATGGATAAGCGACAAGACTTTTGTCAGGGACTGTACAGTACAACAAAATATTTTGTGGTTTGCAAAGGAAATGATGCCACTTGAACAACTACAGCGTTTGCCAAGTGTAAACTCAGGGTATTTTGTGAAGGGGATTGTGTTTTACAACATGGATATATTTTATGACATATTTGTCCATTTGTAAATGTAGCTTTTATGTTTCTGTATAGCAGCTATGTGTAATCTGAAAAATCATAAATGTATTAAAATACAGATGCACCATGTACGTTTTCTGGTTAAAGGGTTATCGTGTCCATGGTGACGATATTGCTTTGCCTAGAACACACCAAAATATGGCATTAAACAGCCACCTTCAATGGAGGCAAGAAACACTGCCAAGATAAGTTACAGACAGGATATATGCCATGACGAAGTTTAATGCTATACTGTGGAATATTCTAGACAAGAGCACAATAAATGTGCATGCACACATTTGTACTTACTTATAAAATGTAAAGGTTTAAATGTAAAGGTAGTGTTAGAGGTTTTATAGTATTTTTTACATAATAATTTACATAATAAGTGGGTCCTAAAGATTAAATTGCCTGTTTTCATGTATTGTAGGCATAGCTTGCCCGAATACAGAAATATTGTATACGCAGTTCTAAATAAGACTGCACTGTTCTGTCGGCGTCTAATTTTAAGCATTTTAATCTTCAAATAATCAGGATGTGCACTGTTAGCATGCTAATTGTTAAGTTAACTGTCACAGTAAACTGCGCTCTTGTCTCTAAGAGCTAATATTAGTATTAGTATACTAGTATTAGTATTAGTATTAGTATTAGTTAGTATTTCTAAACACATCACAGTGAATAATTAGGATGTTCTGAAGGCATAAGGTAAGTGAGGAATAACTTTGGGGCACTGCAAACTTTCTAATGGACTTGCTCTGTTTTTCACATTTTTTTAAAGCAGTAAAACTCAGGTACAGCGCCTTTAACCATTACAACTTTACAGGGAAGTCCCAAATACTAGACTTTAAATGAACATTCCCCATAATGATGAGGAGTACTGCGACGCCCGGGTCTGCTGCGTGCTGTACATAAACAAAGACGAGGGGACAGGAGCATGAGTGGAAGAATAGGAGAGCCTTGACTCCAATTGACATTTCAATAAGTGGAACACAGCGTTACCAATCCATTTGCCTGCAACCCCCCGCTCTGCACATCGCGCTTTCCGTGTACGCCAGCTCAAACAATTATTGAGATAGGTACCTTCAGGCCATGTATGTTCCGGATCCCTGGAGTCTTGCCGGCTGAAAGAGTAATTGACTAGATTGTAGAACACATCACTGGGCCATTTACAAATGTGCCGAAAAGGAGTCAGTTCTTTAGATCAAAAAGGAGGGGAAAAATGAAATGAGAAGTGGAAATTAGTTATAGACAAGAGAGATTGAGATGTTGGGCTCTGGAGACGGCTGCTAGCAAAGCGTTGTGGTTGGGGAAGTGCTATATATAGAGACACATTGCACTGATAGACAATAGCAGTATGTTTTTGCTCTGCTCCTGAGGGCTGCAATGTGTCTGGAAGTTTTACCAAAGCTTCGGAGGGCATGGAAGAGGGCACAGTCATTTCAAATTTGACCTCTCTATAACCTCTCTGTGCCCCTGTAGTGTTGGGAAATACTTAATAATCTATGATGCGATTGTTTACATCCTGCATATTTTGTCTAAGCCATTTTCTCAAACAGAAAATACTCCTTGTGCACCTTGCAATGTCATGTTGCAATACAGGAAGTGCTCCATACACCTTCACTAGAATCATTTGTATAAATTCAGCCTTGGAATTGCCAATCTCTAAAAAGGTAGCCATTTATTTGGAATGTACCTGTTCCAAAGGCTGCTTTAGAGACCGTTGCCCTGGTCCTTTAAGGGACAGAGCCTTATTTAGAAATAGTTGTTTCCTACAGTAATTTGTTACTATTCAGTTTATTATTTCACTATTAATATGTAATTAGTATTTTATTAGTACATTTGTTATGCTCAGACAAACTGTAAAACATTTTCAATGACTCGTAATTTGAGTTCCGATTGTGCTCACCACAGTGTTTCACCTATCTACACCAGTGCAATAACTACATACTACCATTGCATGACATCACAAGGTGGAACAGAGCATTTTGAGCTTTGCAGATGTAGACAGCCTAATAATATTAATATTAATGAAACTACTTTTTGATGAGGTAACAACATTCTAGCATGGCTTAAAGCTCACAAGAATCCATTTGGTATAATGTTTCATTATAATGTTTCATTAATGTTTCTCTTTCTCTGTTTCTCTGTTTCTCATCAGGAATTTGAAATGCATTCAAATAAAGATGCATGGTTTCTGGTGGAAGGTCCACTAACTTGTCATATCCATTGTGATGTCATAGGTTTGCCCAGAATGTCCCACAAAATGAGGGGTAGTGTGTGTCTGGAAGTTTTACCAAAGCTACAAGGGCATGGAAGAGGGCGCAGTCATTTCAAAGCCTCTCTATATTTCTGACCTCTCTATAACCCTTCTGTACCCCTGTACTGTTGGGCAAAATGTAATAATCTATGATGTGATTGTTCTAAATTAATAAAGCATACAGATATTAAGATTATCCAGAGGCTGCGTTAGCAACAAAGTACTTAATGCTCCCAGTGTTAATTAGAGTAAGATTAGGTTTCCAAAGTGATTTCTGTTTTGAAATGCAGTGAGTATTTGTCATTAGTACACAAAGAGGAGATAAGCATTGTAATTAAACTTGGAGCCTGTACCTCGTGGAAATATCTGCAGAGGGTCTGGCAGCAGGCCGTTTATCCTCTGTTCAGTCATGGTGTTGCAGTACTGGAAAAGGACAAAACATGGACAATATAATTCATGCAGAAAAAGGAGGATACTGAAAATTGATAGTCAGTAACAGATTCTATGAAGAAATAATAACAAAGTTAGCATTGTATACTTCAACAAGTCCATTTCACCACTGCTGGGTTAAATGCAATCTATTTCTGGAAGTAACTTTGTACTTCAAAAAACCAGTTGATATTTTTGCCGTTCATGGTCCCATTCAGGGAGAGAAAGGTGAGAGTGACTGAAAAGCTTAGTTTTTAGCTTGTGACATTATAATGTTATTTGAAAGGGACTTGTTTAACAGTTTCCCTGTTGTAGTTTCAACTAAATCTGTTTTTGTGGTCAGATTGCGTTAAAAAAAAAAAAAAAAAAAAACTTCTAACCTTCTAACTTCTAAACTTCTAAAAGTCTAACCTGAGTAACAGAAATTCAGACAGAGCAGTGCCAACAGTTAGCACCCTTTCAGGGAATATGCAAAGTAGCAGTGGACTTGCAAAGACTGACTGTACAAGAGTACTTTTCTGTTTTGTAAATGTAATCAGTTACGATTTATTTCATCCAATAAAGAGAAACAAAAAATGCACATTTAAACATGTCCAGGAGAAAGAATACAGACATATGAAGAGCCAAACATAGACAAACGTACAGTCCACATCATGTCTAAAGGTTAGGGTTGGGGAGTGCAGTTGGTTGGAGTTGGAGTGCAGAGGACCTTGTACCTATGCTATGTCCTAGCAGCCGGTGCTTACTTCATAGATTGTATTGCCAAATCCTTATTACAGTTACTCCAACACCACCAATCATCAGTTCCCATAACCTGCAGGATTACAGCAGTAGCATTATCCTTCTCACAGACTGGAGAGCATGGTTCAACTCCTACTGCTAAATTTGATTTGATCATTTAGAAAAAAGATTCACAATAAAGACTCCTCATGTATCCCATTATCCAGCTCCAAACACAGTAATAAGCAGGTGTAATGTGCACGATTCCCACATAAGTGTGCATGTGTTTCTAGTGAAATGCCAGCAGCAGCAATGGGACGTGTGTGAAGGCGGCGTGCTGCGCTCAAAGCTGTTGCAGATGAGGACCAATGCCCTGAGGGCTTGTTCTGAGGCAGTGTAGCATTAACCCTTTTGTGCTGGAGGTCAGCAGCTCACCAAACACTGCTCTCCTACAGGACGAACACATGCACACTGCACAGGGAGCTGTGTGTGCCAGCGTGCACACATAATGGATGTTTCACTTCCACACACCATCTGTTACAGTGTGAACCAAAAGACTGTTTGTTTGAGCTTTGTCTGTTTACACTGCCTTGTCTTTGGAGGCTCCAATGTTTCCCACAGGTTTAGACTATGACTATAGTACAACATCATCCATATTTTCATTATTATAAGACATTTAATGGAGTGAAGTGTCACTTATAGCACTAATTACAAATGTTATGTAATACTCTTACATTAGGAGAAGGGTAAAGGAGCCTTTATAGCATCACTTTGTGACCAATGTCTTTTTAGTCTATAAAGGAGCCACCAGAGTCGAATCAGAGAATGGGAAACACTCAGGTTCAATCAACAGCATTTCAAAGCTCCTCCTCTCCACTCGCTACAATATTTATTTACAATCCCTCATGAACAAACCACTCATGGATGCGGCCATGTAAATGCGTCTCCCGGTGGGTGTGGGAGGGGCCTCAGACTGATCAGAATGGCTGCCCAAGTGGCACAGCTGTTATTAAAAGCCCTATTTATCACTGTCACATCCCGGGCCGCTGCTAGCCCCGCACTAGCCCTGCAGCCTTCTCACCAGGCCACCTCCCAACAAAGGCTCCGCTCCCACTAAAGAAAAGTGTGTGCCTGGAAGAAGGGGGGTTGCCTTTCACGTATACCTTTAATTTTCCGCTCAGCTAGTTTATTGATTAAGGCTGCAATTACCACCTAATCTGTGCTAGCAGTGTTATTAAAAGACATTCTCCATTGTTGGCCAATAACTAAATGGTGTCCGATCCCAAATACCATCGCTCAGCCTTGAGGGACAGGCCGGAGCGGCGAGTGGGTCTCATCATCATTAGCAGACCAAGGAGAAATGGGAGTACAAATGGTGGAATTAAAGACTCCTACCTCCAGGGGGAGCCGCGTGAGGAACAGATGAGGTCACATGTTTTTTTTCGGCGCTGACAAGGGCCGCTCTTTAACTTTGCGCTGGGCTGTCTGTCTTTCAAGGTGTCGAACAATGATTAGAAGTGCCCACAAGTCTCGAGGCCTCCCAGGAGCGAGCAGCAATCAGAGCACGCTCACATGGAGGATACTTTTCACCGCTAATGCCCTTTGCACACTTATGTTAATTAAGTGCTGAATTTGAGCATTAATTTAGCTCGCCCATAAGTACAATTGAATTTTCTGTTGGCAACAAGAGTTCTTGAATGAGCAGGAAATTACAATGGGGTAATTGTCGGAAACTCAATGTAAACATGGCTGTCCAGTCCCTATACTACAGCTAAACACTCACTGGACATAGGTAGCCCGCAGGATGCTATGCCAGTATGAGCACATCTATAGCATTTTCAAAAATATGATTATTATTATCAAAGTGGCACAACAATTTCACAGATTTGAGATGTCGAAACTAGAGCAAATTGTCTCCTTAGATTAATTTGCTTATATTTGGTCAAATAAAAGTGCTGTAATTTATAGCATAATGACTGGGCATTTAGGGGTTCTACAAGGTGATTTTCTTTCTAAATTAATGGTATATTAAATTATGCAAAATCAACCTTTTAGAGCTGTTAAAAACATGCCTGAGGAGGTTTTAGATGTCATCCATGCATGTTTGAATAATCTTGCAATCTCTAAGCGATCGCTAATATAATTGCGTTTTTTTCCCTTTTTTCATTGTCTGTTTTTGTACTGTAAATGGCAAATAAAACAAAACTACACTAAATTATAGTGACAACAAGACTTTTCCCTTTCATGTAAATAACTGGAGCCTAAAGACACAATTGCCTAATATTAAATTATAAGACATGAGATTGCAATAGACCCTACTCCTTCTGTGACCATGTTAATGAAGTACTGAATCTGAATTCCCAAATAAGTGCACTGTTAGAGACTACCCTGGTGGGAACTAGTGTAAAATGAGTCTACAGGCAAAACACTCACAGGACTACAGTATAAACGATCCTGGCTTTAACCTTACATGAATGCTTCTCTTAATTCCCATTAATTTCCCACAATGGCTGTCCTCCAAATACAAAATAACAATAGTAATGCACAAATCCTCTGGGGGTCTTCAGGCCAAAGCGCTACAGCAGCAAACAGCAAATACATCTTGTAAATCTGAATGCAAATGACTGCTGAACGCGGTGCTCGCTCGGCCCGCTTGGCTCCTGTGGATGTGAGCCCGCTTCTTTTTCAGAGCAATCAGCAGCTTTTTAAATGCCCCCGTGTCCCAGGAGGAGGGGAAAGCCATTACTACAGTCCCAGATTTGTTTTTCAAAATTCATTGTATAAATCTGCAATATAGCGCAGGAAATGTTAAATAGCTGTGCGGGTCTGGAAAAGTGTGAATGGGAGCAGGTTACAGCTGAGTTCAAATAGACTGTTAATGTTGTAAGATTAGGTCAGACTATGGTGGCTGACACTCAAGTAAAAACGGGTTTCTACAAAACTAAACACTGATTTGTATCTGTATCTTTTTTGTTTTGTTTTGATTTGCTAATGTGTTAAAGGAAATGTATAGCATGCTCTTTGTCCATTAACAGGTACTACAATCACAACTGAACCTGTGTCACCAGAGCTTTAACCTGCAGATAGAGACATATACAAATTTGTCTCATTTTCAGTATATGGACAGACCGGGCCTTATATAAAAGCTTAAAAAGCTCCAGAATTCTCTCCCTGGGCTGTACTAGCACTGACTCATGATTGGCTGCAGGTGCTGGGGTTTAGGTAGGGTTTTAGTCACACACTAGAGGAATGCTCATATATCGAGAATGTCACTGTTATTTGGTCATGGTGTTAATGATTGTAAATAATGGGAAATGGTTTCTTATTACTGTAACTGTAACACTAACATTGGATATTATGACATCCCTAAGTTGAGGCACAGTTCTTCTTACATATCACAAAAGATACAGAGACAAACATAAAAATGTATTCCCATCCAAAGGTACATGTTAGAGTCATGGTGGCTGAGGTCAACACTTGTACAGCATGTTCCCACTGGAGCCTATCAGCACAACAGATGTGTGCGCTTGCCTCATCACCGCTCCTCCATGCTACGCACTGATTAAAAAGCATCCACAAGTGAATGTAGGAGAAAAACGGACAGAAACAACGCCGTGTGCATTGTGCCTGTGGCTGCAGCCGCATCGTTGTGAGCTGATGGGGGGTAAAAGACATCCACAGATGAGAGTAGATTTTGAACAATACTGCAGCCCAGGGGGCCCGCGCCTTAATGAGGCAAAACTTTAAGTACTGAATAATAAATAATAAAAATTGACAGTTCATTTAGCTTTCAGTGTACCTCATAGAGAAGCCATTACACATCATTACTCTTACTGTCCATGGCATGAACAGTAAGTATGGAGGATAGCTGTGTGGAGCCACAGAACTGAATGACTACATGTTTATGTCTTTGTTGTGCTGATGGAAAACACGTAATGTTTCCGTTTAGGCTGAGCACACATACTTAAAGCTATTGCTGCTTTTTTCTCTCCACAAACATGAAGGGCACAACAATGCAGCATCACATTTCTGTACTGTACAGAGAGGGGTACCATGTATGTATTATCCGGATATGAACTGGGTCTTATGAAGCAAACAAGAATGCCACAGGACAAACATTAGTTTGACAAACATGTGGTTTATAATCGTAAATACAGTTATGTTTTCTTTGTTGTATTCTGAATTTTGTCATAACTTATATAATAATATAGAATATAATAATAATAATAATAAATGCTCAACCTTCATCATTGTCTCATAAGTTTGAAGTAGCAGCCATCTGATGGTAACCTGATGTTTATGTTTGTTTCTTGAATGAATTAAAAGACTTCCTCATAGCTACAGTTACTTTGTCTTGTTTTCATTACTATTTATTATTATTATGTTGTAATTATACATCCACCGAACATTAGTGCACAAACTACAAGGGTATAAAGGAGACTTGAATGCGCTACTCACATAGGACAGCATGGCTTTCAGTTCTTCATCACTTCTCACAGTGATTCTATCTCCAACTTCATCTTCATCTGTCAGCAACACAACCAAAGGTAAACATAATGCCCTTTTATTTTAAAGTGTCAAAGTAAGTCAATAACAGCTACAATGTATCCAACAGATCAAAAGAGACAGTTTAGCTATATTAATATGGACCAGGCAACAGTAAATGCCTCCCATAAATACAGGAGACTGGGGTGCCCCATAGTCCAAAATGAATCCCCATAGTCCCCATATGTTGGCATAACAAAATTAGGCTTTGTTGCTTATTGTTTGTTGTTATGAACTTACAAAAGAGACAACACGGGTGAAAAACACGGGTCAAAAACTGTTACTTAAAGTTTCAGTAAAGGCAGTAAGTGATGAAGGGTTGAACTTCCCTCTTTCTCATTTCAACTTCACAAACTGCATAAGATTAAATTATTCAAATACAATGTATTCATGCCACCATAATCTTAAAATAATCTCAATGTAATAAAGCATTCCCACTGTGACTTACACTCAAAGGCTGTGACAGTGGCTTCAGGCATCACATCTCTGATAGCAACCTGCAGAACACACCAAAACATCCCATCAGGGGAGACAAGACCAACACGTGACATGAAGAGAAGAGACATTCAGAGGATTACATGCACAATACACATTTACCACACTGTTTTCCATAACTTTGACACATCACTAGAGTTGAAATAAGATAGAAGAGCTAAGTAGCACTGTAGCATCACACCAACCAGCAAGTCATTGAAGTTTAGCAGGAACGGATAGTCCACAGGCGAATCCATGTCCCCCGACGGAGTCTTGATCCGAATCACGATCCCCTCCGTGTCCATCGTTTTAGTGGCTTATTACAAAGACAATGCGCACCCTTAAAACTACTGAAAATGACAGGCTATGCTAACGTGCTAATTTCCTGTTGTGTTGCTGGCTACACATGCTAGCATCCTGTTGACTCTACACAGCACATGTGAGTCACGGTGACAATTGAGAGCGTGTCATGGGTGAGGACAGACTGCGGGGGAGACAGAGACGTGATGTGAGGAGCGATTTGGAGCTGTCAAAACGCAGAAGTGTGCTGTTTGGTAGTGAGAGCTAGCCCTGCAGCTAACAGCAAGTGCTTCCTGTAAGCCACAGCAGCACTTCCGCCACAACATCCGCTCGCCGTCCGTCAAAGTAAAAGAAGAAACATATATTTTTTTTTATGTTGAATTAATATTATTACACCAACACTGTGCTCTCCACCAGGGGGCAGAAATATTGGTTTAACGTTTGCTAAGCTGTTACGAACTCCTCCTAGGGCGTTTATCCGAACGGGCTCAAATTTGGTGCACATTATCTCCAGGGGTGGAACATTAAAAGTTAGCTGATTTTTTCTCATACGTCTTACGGTCTCTGAGCAGTGAAGCGAGAAAAAATTGTCCAGAATTTTGGAAATTAGAATTTTTTACAAATCGCTCTCTTTTGTACATATTAACTCAGATTTTTGTGAAATTTGATACATTTGTTCCACTCTCTGTCCTAAAGCTTCTGAATGTAAAATAATTGAATTTGGCACATTGGCGCCCCCTACAGATTTAATCAAAATTTAACATGGGTGAAAAAAAAATTGTTTTTCAAAAATGTCAGAAATTTAGCAAAACATTTAGTTTTGGCATTCCAATCAAAAGAGTCAATGACAGCCATGTCATATTTTTTACGGTGTCGCTATGGCGACAACATAAACTCTCCATGTTATTCTAATTGTAAAAATGGCACAAACGTTTGGCCAATTTCACTCAAACTTGAATCGTGGGTTCAGACCCCGACCCTGAACAGATTGATGTAAGAAAATACAAAAATAGTGCAGTAGCGCCACCTAGCAACTTGCACAAACTTTGGCCAATTTCACTCAAATTTTAATTGTGGTTGCACAACTCAAGCCTGAAGAGACTGATGTAACAAAGTACAACAATATTGTGACCCCTTTACAAACCAGAAGTTTTTTTTTTTTTTTTAGAAAAATGGCAGGGTTACTTTAGGATGAGGATGTGGATTAGGATAAATGCTTGAGTAAGATGGTTACTTTTGGATGAGGATGCGAATTAGGATAAATGCTTGACTAAGAGTCAAGGCTATGGTTAGGGTTACGACTAGGGTTATGGTTAAGCTTAGGTTACATTAGAGTTGGGGCTATGTGTTAGACTTGTGGTTTAGGTTTGCAGTTACTATGGTGCGGCGTTTGTGGGGCGCGGCGTAGGCGCACACGAGGGCCGCTCATTGCCACTGGTGGCTATATTTATTATTATTATGCTATTTTCTTTTGACATTTTGATGTTCTGTATGATACCCACATGTCCTTGAGCTCACACTAAGTATAATACTAGGGATCTGAATTGCCTTTCTGGTCCAGTTGGCCTGTTTGGAGGCTTAGGCTGTGTTGTTCATCTATGACATCTAGCCTCCTATAGCTTACAGGCATATTGACTGAAATCAATGTCAAAACTGCTCAAAAGTAAAAGTTAACCAAAGCAACTATTTCAAAATTTTCAGTGTTCTTTTTAGGTTTCTAAGAAAGAGATTTAAATGTAAAGAGATTTCAGTAAATTTAATAGACTAACTGTGTCAATGGGCATATTGTCACAGCCTGCTTTTCATTCTCTTGGCATGTTTTAATAAAAAATGTATGAAGGCCAATGGTTTGATCCTATACACACCTCTGAATATGCTTCTTGTATTGTGGGGCCTCAGGAGAATGGGAGGCAATGTGGATGGCTTTTAAACTGTGACATTGATGTGATCAACTTTTCAGAGGAGCAGACAAAACAGGTCTGACATTATGAGTAATAGGATTTCTGAAGGTTGCTCTTGTTTGACTGCAGAACACATGATTATTGTACCTGCTGAAAAGCCTTAAGTGTGAGACAGGCCTCTGCTGTGTGAAAAAGCACTTTCTATTCAGACCCATTCACACGCGCCCCTTTGTACAGGTTTTGTTCAATATTTCCCTCTTGTAACTCACATTGTAGATTATTAAAGCAAAATGTGTGATTAGCTTATGTAGTTGGGACATGATATGGGTGTAATATGATATGGGCGCCTCTATTTTAATTTGGCCCATTTGTTAAAGAGGAGGTATTTTACTTCTATGGGACATTAACTGCTAACACAAAACATATTTGGATCACCATGGTCCCTTTTATTGTTTTGAAAATGCTATATTAAAATGGAAAAGAAATATTTGCACATCTGACAAAAAAGTGGCTAATCTTTAAACAAGTTTTTACACAGTAGGGATGAGTGTGATTTGAATGATTAGTAGAATGTAGAATGTGTGTGTGTGTGTGTGTGTGTGTGTGTGTGTGTGTGTGTGTGTGTGTGTGTGTGTGTGTGTGTGTGTGTGTGTGTGT
>KN492008.1:0-10486 GCA_000787155.1 Scartelaos histophorus
TGTGTTTAAACTGCCCCTCAGGACAAAAATGGTAGTGGTTGTACGTGAGCTCCTTCAGGTGATCCTTGGACGGCTCTTCATTTCTTATTTAGAACGACAGTGGCAATGATTTTTTCCACTTTTGAGATCTTTAAGTCAGATCTTTTGAGAAGCTCTTTAACGTGAACGATTTTAACTGGATCTCATTTTTAAAAAGATCCAAATCCATTTCTTTTTCATCTTAATGCATTTTTATACTTTTTAAAGCTGAACCAACACAACACTCAGCACAGAGTCTGTGAGAAGAATCAGCTGGTTTCTTTGGTGGTACATGGTGTGAAAGTTTGAGAGACACTGTTCTGCTCATTTTATCCTGACTTAAAACTGAAAGCTTTTCTGGTTGAAGGTCTGTTATCTGCCTGTCTCCATGGAGATGCTACTACATTGCTTGGAATGTTCCATAGTAAAGCATTATTTATTTAGCTGAATTAAAAATGTGAAAAACAGAACTAGTGTGCTGTGACCCAAAGTCATTCGTCAGTACAGAACAATCATATTTTGACCTCAAGATCTGCTTATACAATAAAACTGTACTGGGATAAAATCCATTTTACATTTGGAAAAAGTGGGAACAGGCCCTAAAAATACCACCACCAGACCAAATTACAGGTCACATCTATGGAGAGGTGCTCACATAAGAATGTATGTTTTCCAAGATGTGTTTTAGCAATACGAAATATCTGTAGTTCAATAAAAGTACAATAAATATGCTTAAAAGGTGCATTGTGTAGCTTTTCTGGTGGAGGGTTTGTCACCTGCTGGTTTCTATGGATATGGATATTATTAATTCTATGGATATGTCATTGCTCTGTCTGGAATGTTCCACAGTATGACTTTAAACAGCTCCACTTTACATTTATTCAATTACAGGTGGATTTAGAGCTCAAAAATACGTTGAAAAACAAGAGTTCTGACTGTGAGCAGGGTCGCCTCTCCACAGATCTTCAATTCAATTAAATGTATTTTTGTATAGCCCAAAATCACAACAACAGTTATCTCGGCGGACTTTACAAAATTGTTAATTTAACAAATAGAGGTGTCAGAGAATGAAGCAGAATAAGTTATTTTTGATATCCCCAAAAAACACAACACCAGTTATCTTGGCGGACTTTCCAAAATTGTTAATTTAACAAACAGAGATGTCAGAGAATGAAGGAGAATAAGAAATAGTCATAATGCAAAAATACAGAATGTCCAACAACAAGCAGCAAATGGATAACTGTCCCAGCATCTCCTTCTATGGCAAGGAAAACCTCAGAAAAAAAACCCAGTGGGAAAAAAAACGGCAAGGAAAACCTCAGAAAAAAAAACAAAACAAGAAACCTTGAGGAGAACCACAGTGAAGAAGAGATCCACTCCTATGGACGGACAGGCATAGATGGCCAGGACGTATCCATTGCAAGTAAGGCTGTAAGTCTGTAGGTCAAAGCTATTGGCAGAAGGAAACTCCTAATCTAACAGGACGAGGACAGTTAATCCAGGACAATCAAGATCTGAGTTGTAACTTTGTCTGGTTTGGTCTTTGTGAAGATGGAAAGGTTTAATGCAATAGTTTGTGACATTCCAAGCAATAACAACTCCATGGCGACAAGCAGATGGCATATTATAATGTTTCCCTCATCGAAAAATTAGGTTTTAGAAGTCATTAAGTCATGTTTGAGTCATCTAGCGATCTCTCCCAGGCTTTAATCAAACCCTCCTGTACGAGCTTGTCCGAGGCAAGTCCTCCAACACAATCATACTCCATAAATATACAAAAACATGATATGAAACTGCGCACAACTTGACAAACTTGATGCGATATGCTTTAGTTTCATGAGCTGTGTTGGCGCTCTGAAGGGTGAGTGACTTAGCGAGGGGAGCAGAGCATCAAATACAAAAGCAAAACTTTCTAAACCTGTTAATTTGTTGTTTTTTTTAGCAAATATAGCATTTTCAAAGCAATAAAAGCTAACACAGTGATGTAAATATGTTCATTATTGGCAGTTAATATGACGTAGAAGTCAAATACACAATATTTAACCATTCAGTTGCTATTTTACAGACCTATTTTATTCTAAACTCAAAACAAGTATTATAGAGTGTGTTTTGAATCCGTGCGTTTGCTTCTTGTCACCACGTCCAGGGAGCAGGATTCGGTTTGTCTGTTTACTTAGCCTGTCAATCATCCCCACATCAGAATGACACCAAACGGAAAAGGTACCAGACTGAATCCTAAATCAGGGACAGCAAGAGGAGGGAGCGGCGTCACATGCTAATATCTCCCGCTCTACGCCGAGACTGGAACACTGCGACCAGAACTCACCTCTCACCGCGGAGATAAACGGGTGACAGACCGAGTTAAAGGTCAGATCTGCGGAAAAGGCGAGCCCGGTCACAGTATGCAGTATATTATGCAGTTTCCTAATCACAAACAAATAAGTAGCATTTTGTTTCATTCGTACACGTTTAAATACCCAAACACCTGCAGATTTAGGCTTTTGAGTTCTTCTCTCAAACTGAAAATGCTCTGTTCCACCTTGTGATGACATATGGTAATACAGGAAGTGCTCCATTGTGTTTTTAAACTCCATACACCTTCACTACAATCATTTGGATCATTAGAATCATAGATCATTACAGCTTTAGAATTGCCTATTATTACGGAACAGATAAAATGTAGCTGTTAACTTGAAAACTTCATGACATTGCAAGGTGCACTAGAGTATTTTGAGGTTTGAAGACATAGATAAATAATAAAAAAAATACTCAAACATGTGTGAATGAAACAAAACACAATTCCAGGTCTGTTTTTGAGAAGGTATAAATGTTTCTAAGAGTCCCAAGAGTCAGTTTAGCATTGTTGTCATTTGATCCTGTTTTAAAATGTTTTTTCTGAGGTTTTTCTGGTTGAAGGTCTGCTTACTACTGTTAATACTTGTTCCACAGTATGGCATTATCTGTTTTGCATTTATTTAAAGGCATTACAGCTGATTTATACTAACTTAAAAGCATGGAAAAACAGAACTAGTTTGCAGTGGTCCACAGTCATTCATCACTTACTTTATGCATTCTGAGCGTCCTATTTATTTGCCACAATGAGCACTTTGACTGTGAAGCTAGCAACTAGCATGCTAACTGTTTCCTTCCTGATTCTCAGACAATAAAACACGATACAGACATATTTTGACCTCAAGAGCTGGGGATGATGATGGGGATGGGGAAAAAATTGGAAACGAGGCCTAAAAATACCACCACCAGACCAAATTACAGGTCACATCTGCGGAGAGGCGACTCTTCTCCAGTTTTATCTTCCCTGATACAGACGTAAACATCTTCACTGGGAGCCGAGCGGAGTAGATGTGTTTAACTGAACCTTTACAGATGAAGTTTGGCTCTTCACTTCTGACACCAGTGCAGTGTTCTGGTGTAACGAAAGAAACACATCCACTCTTGTTGTTGTTCTTTATTTTCTGAATCCAGAGCTCCTTTAGGCCGTCACCCACACCAAAACAACTACACTCCAGCAGTCTCCACGCAGCAGAGCGGCTCTCCAAACTGACCAGTGACTCACCAGTGGAGCTCCACCCTGATACTCCAAGAAGAATTCAGATTTTGGTTAAAGAGAGTTGAGAGAAAAGCGCAGACCTCAAGGATGGTGTCTGAACCATAGAGTGTGGACATAGCTCACCCGCTAGCTCCAGTGGGCCTCATTCAACTCATAAATCGTTTTGTTAAAAATGTTTGTAACTTCCACTTTAAGATGAACTTTAAGAGGCTGAAAGAACTCTGCGCCAGATTTACAAAGCGTTCTTCAGCTTCCAAGTTTCTTCACCGAATTCACCAACACCCAGCGACGAACACCTCCACACTCATTCACATCTAATTTACATAGAAAATTAACATGTTTTTTTTTTTTTTAAACACCCTCTAAACTTCCAGATATGGCCACTATGACTTTTGGCATTCTGACGTGTGAAAGCCCGAGGGAGAGAGAGACAAAGGAAGTGTACAGACTTCAGCTGTTTTACAGATTTAGCAGTGATTTCAAATGTCCAAACTCACATGAACACACTTATGGAGGGAAGATTTAACTCAGGAACTTATTGGAGTCTTTATCTAGCTTTCCCCCACGGTAAATAGTGGGCGAGGGGGGTGCTCTGTCCAGGGTCATGCCCAGGCTCAGGCTGTGACTGAGGCCCATATGGAGGCCCTGGGGCTGGGACAGACTAAGGTCCACTGCAGCCTGGAGAAAGTCTGTTAGACCCAATAGACTCAAGCTCTAGAAAACTCCTTATTAATGTTATTGGATCACACAGTCATATGTTTATAGGAAATAATTTAAGAAATAAAATTTTTTAGTTGCATTATCGGAGTAATAAAATTCTAAAATAAGTAAAAGTTTTGTGAACGCCAAAAATGTTCATTTTTGAATGAGACCAATTGAGAATGGAAAAACTGGTCCCCTCTCTCTGTACCTGCTGCTGTGGCCTCGTCATTTTGGTTTTGAAATGTTCATATTAGCCCATCAATAGACTGTATGAAAAAGTGGACTAAGTGAGTGCGACGTCACCCACAGGGTTCAGATCCGCTCAAATGAGGCTCGCGATGCTTCACGGTTACAGGAGCGAATCTGGAGCCAGGATCTGTGTTATGAATAGGATTTTTTTGACAAGCAAAATAGCGTGGAAAAAAAATTCAGGATCATGTAAAGTGGGTTAATAAGAATATTTTAAGACCAAGATGACAAGGCCACTGCAGCAGGTAGGACGAGCAACAAGATCCTAATATAAGTCAATGGGAGCCAGGGTCAGAAGGAGCCAGAAGAGCCTCCTGGAGCACTTCCTGTTTGGCACACGGCAGCTAGCACGTTAGCTATGTCCACACATATGTACAGTCTATGTAACCCACTCTACATGATCCTGATGTTTTTATTTTGCAATTTTGTTCATGAATAAATTCCTATTCCTGATATGGAACTGAGCTCTAAATGTGCTTCTGTATCCAGCCAACACTCTGAAAAATCCCCACTGCTTCAAACTAGAACAAACTGTTCAAATGCTCTAGAAACAAGTGAAATGATCTGCCAAATTTACTTATCAAGAAATCTTAAGACAAGAAAATATATCTACTCCTTCATAAATCTCAAAATAAGATAAAAAATCACTTATTCTAAGCATTAATCTTTGTATTTTAGTGATTTAAAATACAGCATAAAACCTAAAAATACCCTTGTATTAAGAAAAATATTAAACTCCCTTTTAACTCTTGTTTTGTTTGTTTTCTGTGGATTCTAACTAGTTCATAGATATAAAAACTAAATAAGAAAAAAAAAATCTTGAAATAAGCTTAAAAATCTTACATACTTTGCAGTCATTTAGTAAATATCCCTTAAAGCAAGATAAATATGATTTTTTTTCTCTAGATTTAAGAGAATAAGTAACAGTGTACCGATGAGCTTCATTTGACTGGAACACTATGGCTGACGTCACACTTGTTTAGCCCCCTTCTATATTCAGTCTGTGGCCTGAACACGGACTCAGGTGGGAGTTATAAAACTGTATTTCTCCGTGCAGAGTCCAGTTGTGCAGCTCCTACTACCTGCGTATTGGCGGAGCAAATGTAGATGCAGAAATCCTATTATAATCATGTAAACGCACTTTTCCATCAAATCCTTTTAAACATATTTCTGAGGAGCTGAGAGCAGAGGCACATTATTGAAAACACAGCGCTCTCTCCCTCTCCAGATCATCTCTGCGTTTCTCTCTCTCGCTCGGGGCTTTTATCCGCCTTTTAATCGTCCGTCCTCTTAACAGACGCGATCGCTCTCTCGCCTGAGTACTCCCCATTCACAGCGCTGTCCTTTTACACATCGCACCATCTCAGCACATCTCATTTAGGCGCCTCTGCTCAAACGTGTGCGCTGTGAGTTTATGTACAGCTCAAAAGCAGATTTTTCTATTACCAAAAATGTGCAAACTTCATGAAGAAACAGTTCGGTATAGAGCAATATCAACTCGGAATCGTGTTTTCAGCTCCAAAACGAGCGCTTTATAATGTCGTTTCCTCATCGCAAACAGACCTGGAGTTGTGTTTTGTTTCGCTCACACATGTTTAACGCACAAACCCTGCACATTTAGGCTAATTTCTTCTCACAAACACAAAAAAACCCACAGAGCATTTGGAGCTTTGTTGATGTAGACAGACTAATAATAAAGGATTAACATGTGTGAATGAAACAAAACACAAATCCTGGTCTGTTTATGAGGAGGAAACAACATTAAAACATGAACACTCGCGCTTCACAGCAAGAAGGTTCTGGGTTCGATCCCCAGGTCACTCGGGCCTTTCTGTGTGGAGTCTTCATGTTCTCCTCTTCCCTGTTACAATTCAATATATCAGGATACAACACAATACTAAAAGAGGATATATTGCGATTTACCAATAATTACGTTTAATATTCTGCCCTACAATGTCAAAAGACCTTAACTTGCTACTGTGTTAAACTGAGAAAAATGACTTTTTTCATGTTTCTGCTTTGTCCAGACAAAAGTATAATAGGTAGGACTCTCAAAATTGGAAAATGACTCGCTATAATGAAGAAATATTGGTATGCGAAAAAATATTGAGCTCAAAATTGACCGTCATGCAAAGGCAAAAGGCAGAAGCTGACATTTTTATTGCCTTTTGTCTTTGTACGATTCTTTATTTTTGCACCTGCGTGAAGTTGCCCCCATCAACCAAAACCTACACAAGAACTATGTCTATCATTTGTGCCCCGTTTGTGCTGTTTTGTGCTGCAAAAAGTTTGGTTTGTGCTGCTTTAGTTTTGGAGATTGTAACAATTCTTTTATCGGTCAAATTGGGGTCAGCAGCCTCCAGGAAGCTTCAAAATGCTCTAAAACGCCCAAAATGAAGTCAATAATTGTGATGTTTTGTGCTACAAAAAGTTTCATTTGTGCTGTTTGTGCTATTCTGGTTATTCAAATATTAACAGTTTTATTTTGGGCCGATGACGTCATCCAGCCTCTCAAAATGTTCAATAGCCTCAAAACAGGCAGAAAATTATATAAAACGTTTGTATGTTGTTTGTGCTTTGACAAATTTCATTTGTGTGAGTATATTTCTAAAATTATTAATTACTATTTTTGAGGAAATTATATGATGTCATTTCTGCTCAGCTGAGACTGCGGCTTTAGCAAAACTCCACAAAACTATGAAAAGAAACAATCTAAGGCTGAAGAAAAGTCTGTATCAGTCTCTTTAGTAACTCACTTTTGATTCATATTTTATATAATAATACAGACTTTTCCACAGCCTCAGATCATTTATCTTCTCTAGTTTTGTGGAGTTTTGCTAAAGCCTGAGCCTTTAGCTCAGCAGAAATAATGTCATATAATTTCTACAAAAATAATAATTAATAATTTTAGAAATATACTTACACAAATGAAAATTGTCAAGGCACAAAAAAATACAAGGTTTTGTACAATTTTCTCCCTGTTTTGAGGCTGTTGAACATTTTGAGGGTCTGGATGACGTCATCAGCCCAAAATAAAACTGTTAATATCTGGAGAACCAGAATCGCACTAACAAAACTTTTGCCATATGACACAAAGGCAGAGTTCATATCCAAATAAGGGTCAAAGGTCAATTTTGAGCTCAATATTTTCCATGATATTTTTTTCCATGATATAGGAGGTCTCAAACACACTAAAATTACATGAACTCATTTTGACCAATCGTGATTTGACTGTGTTCTGCATCTGCAGAGCAGCATGATGGTGGAGTGTGCCTTCATGAGACCAGAACTGGATGAAATAGATTTAGTTTCATTTTTAAATCATCAGAACAGTCAATGAAAGAGCATGACTTTAAAAAATCAATTTGGTTGCTTTTTCAATCAATGTGAGAATCACGCTATTAAGTATCGCGATATATCACTGAATTGATTTTTTCTTACACCCCTAGTTTCCTCCAGGCACTCCTCCGGTTTCTTCCATCAACCCAAAAACAAAAATCCTCCAGCTGAGGTCTTGACCCAGCCTAGCAACAAGATCATGGAGAGTGTCCCCGGGCCCCATGTGTTGCCACTGCTCCTGAAAGGACGAGCCAAATGCAGCGGACGATTTCCCTGCGGGGATAATAAAAGTACGACAAAACAAAAAACAAACAAAAAACAGTGTATTATCATCTGCCGACAGCACACAAACACACAGAGGTCGGGTTTGTCGCTAAGTGCTGCTTTTACAAGATTCTCTTTGGGGGAAAATGCAAAAAATACTCAAGTATCTAAGCTTTAAAGGTGCATCGAGGGTCCGTCAAATGCTTTTCTCCATGGAGATGTTATCGCTTTGTCTGGAATGTTTCACAGTACGGCATTAAACCTTTCTATCTTCAAGTTACGGGTCAGATCTGTGGAGAGGCAACCCCGCTCCCAGTGAGAATGTTTATTTTTTTAAGTTATTTTCAAGCTATAAAACCACCTGTAACTGAACAACCATAAAGTCGAGCTGTTTAATGTTTTAATTTGCACATTTTAAATCGCAAAATTCTAAAAATACAAAAGAAAAAAGTCAGAACATTTTGATGCTCAGTGAGGTACATTAAGTTGCACATCCCACTAGCAGCTAACAAGCAGAGGATTTTTAGTTTATTTGTGCCAAAATAAAATTGAAGAACGAAATGAGTGGGCGTGTATCTGGGAGGTAAAAAACAGGTGGATTTGAGCAATATCCAGGCAGAGTTTGGGACCAGATATAAACTCAATATATGGAACAACCTCATTATGAACTGTGTTGATGATCACCATTAGCAAGCGTGGACTCCCCTAAATACCTGGGTGTCTGGCTAGATAAAGAACTTTCATTGAAAACGCATATTGACTCCCCAAAATAGTAAGGAAAAGAATAATTGTACAGTTAATATTACCCATACCTGATGATGCTGACATGATCTATCAAATTACACTGGTCTACAAAATTTTGGAAAATATCTGCTTCAGAAATAAAAATGGCTAAATCTTACTTAATTTGATGAGATGGATTGGAAAACAAATGATACATGTGTTTGTTGGCTAATGTAAAGATATTTAATGATACAGTTTGATTATGCGGGGCCCAACTCTTGTCCTGGTCCCAATTTTGCATCCAACATAAAGGTGGAGCCTTTTTACCCATTGCAGTTAAACAAAGGTGAAACAAAGGTCACCTCACCACAAATATAACAGATCTGGATTGTTGATCCAATTTGGAGGCATCTCTGCTTTCTATAGTCAAAACATGTGAAAGTGACTTAGAAATATCAGGCACTGACTAAATCAAATGTACAAGTTGCTCCATATGACTTGAGAAGCTCCATGTGCTGCGCTTATATAGATATATCTACATCAACGCACAAGCACTTCAGCAATATTTGTCTATATAATATAATATATAAAATGTAATAGTCTGTTCTCTCAAACTCTGGCCTGTATGAAACTATTCAAATGCGTAGACAATGTTTTGAAGTAAAAATGAAGCTTGGAAACAAACATGTAATTCTGAATAAATCACATTTTTGCTAAATTTGCCTGGAATTAAAAAAAAAATAAAAAAAGGCCCAATACTGTATCTTGAAAACTATAGCTAATTAGCATTTTTGACATATGTTATCTTTTTTAGTGGCCCAAATTTGGTAAAGTCTGATTACTTTTATCACGGAAGCTTTTTGCTTGTAGACCAGTGTTACCTATGATTCTCACCTACGTCCTTTGTATGTTACCAGTCTGTGTAGATTCATCTTGTAATGTCCAGATCTCATTCATCACTGTGTTCTGTAGGAAACACTTTTTTTGGTCACCTCCTAAAGCAAGAATGCACTTTCATTGGTTACAGTTCATTTTTAAATGTGTTTTTCTCTTCTGTCCATCCTCCCTTCAACAATACTTTGTTCCATTCTCGTCTTCAAACTCACTTAGACAATTCGATTTTCCTTCCTTTGTGGTGCCCAGGACCTCCAGAGTCATCGGATGAAGAGCGTTCAGATTTAAAGCACCAAACTCCCTGCTCTCCACATCATCATCACTCCACATATTTAAAATAGACTCAAAACACAATGTGATTTATTTTAGTGAGGGATCTGTTTGGTTGTAATATTGATGGTTCTTTATGTGTAGGTCTAATGTTTATATGAGTCTGTATTTTGTCCTGCTGTTTTGTATTTTCGTTTTTTTATATTGTTTTTCTTCGGCTTTGTGTTTGTATTTCTGTCACTTGTTGTGTACTTTGGATGCTCAGGACCCCCCTTGAAAACGAGGAGACTCACCTCAAGGGGCTTTTCCTAAATAAATAAACTTCAAACATTAGTCTGTTCAATATCGGAAAAATAAGAAAACGAGACTCAAACTCAAACATGCATGAATCACTGTAAATGCAGCTTCAGAAGGTCAATGACAGGAAGAAATTTATTATTATACCGTTAAAAGCTCTGA
>KN492009.1:0-13618 GCA_000787155.1 Scartelaos histophorus
TATAGCAGGTTTGGTTAATCCAGCTTTAGTCCTGGTTTAGTCCCATGTCCAGTTATAGTTAAATTCTTGATTCGATTTCCTGGTGTTCTTTGCGTATTGACTTCCTGCTGTGTCAAACGGGGCTATTCAAATATGGCGAAATCCCACAGAATTGAAGCCAGTATCAGATTCTGCTTAGTCTTTAATTACGTGACCGCTCTAACCTTTTCATTTTCAACATCTGGCTCCAAACACACAGACCTAACCCAACAAATATGCAACAGACGGCCTTGAAAACCCCATTTGAATCACGTTTTCTCATTCCCAGAAGTCTAAAAAAACCCAAATATGTTAACAATCACGCTTAACTTTTTGCAATAATGGGACTCCAATAGTACAGGTATGTAGCAGGTCTGTGAGGAAGTCCACTGGGTAATTCTCATGGTTGGCTTTAAGAACATCTGGTATTTATTGTACCAAGAATGATTTTTTTCCCCGTATTTTATGGTATTGGAATCGGTTTTGAGTATTGCGTTTATTTCTTAGCATCGAAATGTCTAAACTGGGTCAGGTCTAAATCAGAACTGAACCAGGATTGGACCAGGACGAAGCCAGGACTAAACCAGGAATACAACAGGACTAAAACAGGGCTAAACCAGGACTAAACCAGGACTGAACGACGACTAAACCACGGCTAAACTAAGACAGGGCTAAACCAGAAGTAAATCAGGGCTAAGAAAGGACAAAAACAGGGCTAAATCATCGCTAAACCAGGACTAAAGCAGGTCTAAATCAGCGATTAAATCAAGACTAAACCAGGGCTAAACCAGAACTAAACCATGACTAAATCAGGGAGCAAATCTGAGACTAAATTAGTACAAAAGAAGGACTAAACCAGGACTTTTAAACCATTTTTCCATTTCCTACGTTCACTGTAATGGGACAGGTTTAGAGCAGGTACAGTACGTTGGGTCTGTGAGTTCGTCCACTGCATACTTCACATTTTTGAGTTTTAGTTCACATTTTTGATATTTATTGTTCAGACACAGAAGAAGAGCCAAAGGGAAAGAAAGTGACAATGTGAATATTGAACAGAAGACAATGTAATGTAGAAGCAATACTAAAAAATACAGGACTAAACCAGGACTAGACCAAGACTTAACTTAAATGTTGACTACTTAAACTTAAATGTTGCAACAGGGTCTAGGGAAAACAGGACCAGGACTAAACTAGGACTAGACTATTTACCTACATACCAGAACAAGACTATATACTATATACTATGAACTATAACGTCTCAGGACAAAACAGGACTATTTTATAGACTGGGTCTAAACCAGGACTATTCAAAACCGGAATTAGAGTGGTAGAAAATCTGGACTAAACCAGAATTTAACTAGACTAGTCCAGGACTAGACCAAAACTAAACCACAACTACACCAGAAATAAACCAGGACTAAACGAGGTCTAAAATGTGACTACACCAGTTTAAGCCAGCACTAAACCAGGATTCAACTATTCTTAAAGAAGGACTAAAGGAGGACTAAAGGAGGACTAAAGGAGGACTAAAGGAGGACTAAAGGAGGAATAAAGGGGGACTAAAGGAGGAATAAAGGGGGACTAAAGGAGGACTAAAGGAGGACTAAAGGAGGACTAAACCAGGTTATTCCAATAGATTTCAAGTGCCACATTTATAGTCCATCTCCTCGGTGCATTTCCCATTAACTCTTTTATAACAGCTCATATATCCTCCTTTGGGCTTCAGCCAAACCCATTCCACTAATAGTGAGGTTATAGATCATAAACGCTCATTTAATCTCCATCTAGACCAAGGACAGTGCTGTGATTATACACGACCAAATATATGAAGTACTAAGAAGTATTATTATAATGTTTCTAAGTGTACAATATTAGTACTATGACTTCTGCCATTAGATACAGTCGCATATTTAAAAAGTGCCAAAAAGTGCACATTTAATTATAGAAAATTGTAAAATACAAAATAAAAAGCCTGTTTTTTCTTGATAGTGTTGATTGAAAAACATTCATCCCGAGTGGGCTTGCATCTCCACAAACCTGACTCATTTTGCTCGTTTCAGTGGAAATGTTGTTCTTTGGCTACGATATTTCCGCCATAAAACCTCTATTAACATGGAGATTGTTCTGACGTATGGCTTTAACTTTCTATTTCTATGGAATGAAGGAAATTACATCCCAGAAAGTTATGCAATGTACCTCCAAGTATGTGACTAAATAAATGTTTTGAGAATTTCTTTGTTTCATTACGAGTCCAAAGTAAACAGTTCTCAATTCTACTTTTTCCATCTTTTTTCTTACTCATAACACAATTTGACCACCGTTTCAACAACAAAATTCCAGATTCCTCAGTCCTTTAGCTCTTGTGTAACTCCTCGTGTCCTTCGGTGACTCCAACTCCGGGAAGTGTCTCAGTTTTCCGGTTTTCCACTGTCCTCCCCGTGATCCCAATATTACAGCATCACCTTCATTTCATATCAGCAGATTACACAACACCCAGTTTACTCAAGTGGAAAAAGTCGTCCTGTTTATAACATTTGGTACAACTCAAGGCCAGGTTTAGACCTGGTTTAGATCCAGTGTAATCCTGCGTCATGTCCAACAATACACACTCCTTAAATTTGACTCCATCAATTTCCAGTTTTTCCACTGTTTAAAAAAACTTTGCTGGATAAAAACAAAACAAACAGTCCTTGATTAGACTTGGTTCAGGTTTAGTCTTAGTTTAGTTAAGATTGGGACAAAACCTGGAACTGAACCCAGACTAGACCAGGACTAGAAGATGATCAAACCCACATCAGTCTCCATCAGGACTAAAGTGGGCTATAGCCATCTAGACCTGGTAATGTAGTCTTATAGACCTTGTTCAGACCTGGTTTAGACTTTTTTAGAACTAGTTTTTGACCTAGTTTAAACCTGGTTTTAGGCTTGATTTAGACCTGGTTTAGACCTAATTTTAGGCTTGGTTTAGGCCTGGTTTTAGGTATGGTTTAAACCTACTTTACTCCTGGTTTTGGACTTGGTTTATGCTTGATTTAGGCTTGGTTAAGGCCTAGTTTAGGCCTGGTTCAGACCTAGTTTTAGGCTTGGTTTAAACCTGGTTTAAGACTTGATTTAGGCTTGGTTAAGGCCTGGTTTAGGCCTGGTTCAGACCTAGTTTTAGACCTGGTTTTAGGCTTGGTTTAGACCCGATTTAGACCTGGTCCAGACCTAGTTTTCGGCTTATAATGTCCCCTCCAGAGCGAGTGGTTCCCTTGCGGCTCACAGAGCGGCCGGTCTCTGTACAATGGGACCTTTGTGTTTGAGGAAGTGAGAAACCTGCCGTCTGTGGAATGTCAGACATGCAGCTCCCAAAGAGACAAGAAATGTGATCCACAGAAACAAAGAGAGAGGGAGGAGGAGGAGAGGGAAGAGAGATGAGAGAGGGAGGAGGAGGAGAGGGAGGAGAGAGAAGAGAGGGAGAGGAGAGGAGGGGAGAGAGAAGAGAGAGAGACGAGGAGGAGAGAGGGAGGAGAGAGGGAGAGAAGAGGGAGAGGGAGGAGGAGAAAAGGACAGAGACAAGAGAGGAGAGGACAGAGAGAGAGAAGAGAGAGAAGAGAGGGAGAGGAGAGGAGGGGAGAGAGAAGAGAGAGAGACGAGGAGGAGAGAGGGAGGAGAGAGGGAGAGAAGAGGGAGAGGGAGGAGGAGAAAAGGACAGAGACAAGAGAGGAGAGGACAGAGAGAGAGAGAGAGAGATGAGGGAGAAAAGGAGGAGATGAAAGAGAAAAGGACAGAGAAAAAAGAGAGGGAGTTACAGGGGAGAGAGAGGAGGAGAGAGGGAGGGAAGGAGAGAAAGAGGAGAGAAATAAGAGATAATTGAGAGAGGGAGAGGAGGGGAGAGAGAAGAAAGAAAGAAAGAGAGGGAGGAGAATAGGGCAGACAAGAGAGAGGAGAGAAATAAAGATAAAGGAAGAGAGACAGGGAGGAGAGTGAGATGGGAGAGGAGCAGAGAGGGAGATAGAGAGAACAGAAAAGGAGAGAGATAGAAGGAGAGAGAGATGAGAGATAGTGTGATTGGGGAGATAAGGAGAGAGATGGAACGAGAGAGAAAGAGATAAAGACATGAGACGAAAAGGAGGGCACAAGAAAAGAGGAGGAGAGACAAGCAGTGAGCAAAGAGAAAGAGAAGAGGAGAAAAAAAGAGGCAGCAGTGGTGGGAAAGGGAGAGAGGAGAAGAGAGTGAACGAAGGAGAGAAAAAGAAGAGGAGGAGAGAGAGAGTTTTGTCATGGAGTCCTGGCTTAGTCCTAATTTGGTCCTATAGTCTCTGCATCTGTGAGTCTATATGAAGACCCCATACGTCTTACACATCTTACATCTAATGGAAAATATGCTCGTCTCCATACAGCCAGATATGTTTGATGCCACACAACAGAAGCAATAACTTCTCCATGGAGACGAACGCCAACCAGAAAAGTTACACAGTGCACTTTAAAGGCAACAACCTCACAAACATCTCTTCTGTTCTTCACTTTAACTCATTGTCTCCTCCTTGTCAAACTGGGTCACGACAATCCAACGTGAAGCATTTTACAAATCAAAAACAAAAACACACACGGTTTTCCCATAAGAGATTTGAAACGGTCTCCACGGCGACGGAGAGCTGAGGGCTGCAGATATGAAAAGATCCAAGTGCCTTTTCCCGATAAGATTGACTCACAGCTTTTATTTGTTATTGCTTCAAGTTATTGTTCTGCAGAAATGTACCAGCGGTGCCATGAGTGAAACTGCTATTCTCATTCATTTGTGCTTTGAAGCTCTGTTAAAAGGTGCATTATGGAACTTTCCTGCTTCTCTCCATCAAGATGTTCGTGCATTGCCTAGTTTAAATGTCCCCCGGTGCGGCATTAAACTTATCCTCCTTGCATCGCTTCAGTTACAGACAGTAATATTGGAAATACCTTGAAAAAACAGATCTGACCTCTCCGTTACCTGCTTGTCTCCATAGAAACCTGCATTACTGCAACCTGCATTGCCTAGAATGTTCCACAGTATGGCATTAAACTTGTCCTTCTTGCATTCATTCAATTACAGGCATATGATATTAAAAATGTCTGAAATTCTTATTGTATTCTTATTTTTATTCTATTATTAGAATTATTATTAAATTGTAACCTTACTGTGAGAGGCCAGTTTAATAATGCCATACTGCGGAACATTTCACTTAGGCAAAAGCATTAACATCTCAACGTCAAGCTAGAAAAGTTACACAAGTGCAGCTTTTCAGTTATAAAAGGCTTAATGACACACTGTGGAACTTTATCTTCTAAGCAAAGCATTGACATCACCGTGGCAACAAGGGAGGGGCAGAAAAATTGCACAGTGCAGCTTTAAGTGACGAAAGCGTAGAATAGGTTACATATGTGTGGTCAGTGATGTGTCTGTGGGAAAAACCCTTATTGGGCTACATGGGAATTCAGTCATTCATTTTAACCAGGGGCGGGCATTTATTTTTTCCACGGGGCCACATGAGAAACAGAAAAGACTGTGGAGGGCCGGGCCAAAATGTTTAACTCTATTCTGCAAAATATTAATTGTATTTCTTAACACAAAGCAGTAAATAGCATTGTTTAGCGTTTTTATGTTACGACTAAGCAATGAAAAAGTGAGATTGCCTTATAAAAAATGTCATTAAAAACACCTCTAAAATAAACGCAATGCAGCTTTAGTTAATAAAATATGCTTTGTAATTCCAAATGAGCTTCAACAGGCCGGTCAGAGTCACATAAAGGGCCGTATGTGTCCCGGGAGCTGCACAATGGTCTGATTTAAACTGTGCTGAGGTTACATTACAAACAGGGTGGTCCAGTCTATTACACAATCCTCAAAACATCCTGGGTTATAACTATAGGCTGTAAAAATAAGTGTGACCTCACTCAGAGTGTTCAGCTCCAGTCAAACGAAGCTCAGCGAGGCTCAGGTATGAATGGAAATTTATACCTATTTGGAACGCAGCGGCTAGTGGGTTAGCTATGGCCATTTATAGGATTCAGTGTGACTTTTTGTGATTTTTCTTTTACGTTTTAATAATAATATAGGATTCTGTTCAAAGTTCAGATTTTAAACCAGCAGAATTGATATAAAACTGCTACAAGAATTTCAAAACAAACTACAGGGTTAGCAGTTTTTATGCAGGATAATAGATAATAGATAAGATTTTGTTATTAGGAAGGAAGAAATTATTACTTCAAATTTAGTGATTTGCTAATGACATCCCTTCAAATTGTGTTTTTGATTCCTTTGTGATTAAATTTGTAGCTCTCGTTAAATCAAAGACACTTTCTTCCAAACCTTTTACTGCAAATAAAAGAAGCCAGAACTCAATTACAGGTGGTTTTACAGCTCAAAAATACCTAGAAAAACAGCCATTCTGACTGTGAGCGAGGTCGCCTCTCCACAGATCTGACCTGTAGCTTTTGTTTGGTCTGTTCTTCGTGAAAATCGAAAGGTTTAATGCCAGACAAAGCAAAGACATCGCACCAGAAAAGTTTCACAATGAAGCAGTTTACTCAAAAGCTGAGAAAACCTTCAAACAGAAAACACTCCAGTTGAAGATAGGAGTGTTTTTAATTAAGGGCCCTTTTAAAGATAGACATATTTTTATTGCATTATTTCAGGACAAGGACGCACAAGCTTGGATCATTTTCAAAGTTAAAGCGCACCCGTTTTCTAAAATAAACTTTTTAGAGCTTTTAAATCATGTCATAGTCATTTCTCCTCATTTACCCTCTCAAAGTTGAATGTAAAATGATTCAGGCAAAATTTCAAAGTCTATTTCAACACTAAGGAAACGGCTTGGATGATTAAAAAAACTCCTTATTTAGACAAAAGAATGTGATTTTCAATATTAAATCATAGTACCTTCTGTCCTAAGTCTATGTGCTTCCTAATATAACTCAAGATTAGGGATGTAACAATCGAAATATCGTGATCTTGTATCGTCAAAAATCTCACAATGTCGTGGGCCATCACAATATATACAGAACTAGAAGGTTTTTTTTGCTTAAATTCACTGTTATGGTGCAGCATGAGCCAATAGAACTACAAAGATCATGATCCTTCACTCCGTTTCAGTGCAGACTACTGTTATTTAACATGTTTTCAGTTTTGTTAGCCTCTACAAAGTATCGCAATAATGAGTTGTGTATCGTGAAATGATCGTACAGAGAACTTTGGATAGTTACGTCTGTACTCAAGATCATTCTAAAACTGTTCAGGAAAGGTTTATTTCTGTCCTGTGAATGTGAGTTTTTATTATCTAAACCTGCTCAAATGAGTATCAAGTTTCGATAATAATTTTAGTATTGGTTAGTATTTGGTTTTCGATACTTTTGATAGCCCTGTGACAACTATATAGCAAACAAAAGCACAATTTGTCCTGTTTAAACGGCTCAAAGGGCTGAAGTTGTAGATAGACCAATAATAAAGTGTTACTCAAACATGTGTGAATGAAACAAAACAAGTCCAGGTGTGTTCTTTGAGAGGAAACAACATAATAACATGACTTAAAGCTCAAAGAATCCATTTTGCACAGTATAGGACCTATGGAGGGGGCACTGCGAGTATTTTCTTTGAGGAGGGGTTCAAAGCTGGAGCCTGGGGGGTAAAACATACACCACCAAAGAGGGGGGTCCCAACTCTTCTAATGAGCTCATGTGGGTGGGAAATGATGAGTTACTAGGTACACTCTTTGAAATGAGAGTACTTCCCACATTCATACTTGTATTTATCGATTTGAAGGACAGTTCTTAAGTTGTAAAGAGTAATTTTGACTGATAAATACGATACTGAAAGGAAAATGAACGCTAATTTTGTACGTCTCTTTACATTATATTTATAGATATATCCAAACATTAATTCAAGTACTCTAAATACTTTTTACTCTACCTTGTTTTAGATCTTTGGACTACTTTCTACTTCTACTTATCGGTATCCTACAATACTGAAATACTGATTTATTTTCAGACACTAAATTTGGTGATACAGTATCATTACTGTGGGCTGCTGTATTGATACAAAGTGAATTTTTGGTATATTTTGGTAAGTATTTTGTGACAATAGTACAATTTTGATTTCGTAAAGTATCAAGTGCAATATCGATTATCAGATATGTCGCCATATCGTGATATCGTATCTGGAGGCACACTGAGGAAAGAACAGTATCTAGTTAAATTAAAATGACTTAAATTATGAACATTTTACTTTATTTCAGTAAATTCAACTTAACAAGTAAAATGATCTACCAAAGGAATGTGTATTTTTCTTCATTCAAGCAACATTAGATTTTGTTTCTTATTTTAAGTGCAAAAAGTTTTTTTTTCTTTTTTTATTTTAAGTGCACCAAGATGTATTTTCATATTTTAAATACAAAAAGTCTTGATCCACTGGGAGATAATTGTACTTGTCAAGTTAAGTTTACTCAAATCATGATAAAACTTTCCTAATTCAAGTCATCTTAACTTGGCTAGATTTTGTTTTTTTTCGTGATTTTGTTGAATCGTGTGGGATCCTGCGATTCCCGCCCGACTTCTACTTCATGTTCATGCGTTTTTATTTACTCAATGTTTAACTCTTTACAGTCATACATTATATTCAGCATAAAATAAAACTTCAGAAGAGCGACCCAAAAATCTTTACAGGATTGAGAAAAAAATGAATTTAGCTTTAAAATCTGAATAAACTACCCACTTAATACGGAATTAAGTTAGAAATTAAGTGTTACATTGTCTTTTTAAAGCAGATTAAATCAAATTATGTTTAAGCTTTCATGTAAACGTGGTGCATGGGTAATCGGTCTAATGGCTTTTTTTTTTGCGCAATAGCAGGACTGGATTACTTGAGTTATATAATTTGCAGTAACAGTGCTCTCTAAATATTTTGCCTACTCATCTAATCTCTTTAGGCATGACCGGCTCCTCTCTTCACTCCGTTAGCTTTAAGTATGGCACAGGTAAAGAGGAGAGAAAAGTGGGGGGTTTGTCTTTGTCTTCGAGGGTCAAAGTATTGCCCCTCTCCCTCCCTCTTTCCTCCTCTCTCCTTCTTTTCTCTCGAGATAAAGAAATCAATGAGGTTGGCCTGTAGGTACACAGCCAGCTACCAATCCATCATTTGGGCTACGGTGCTAGTGGCTTGGAGGGCTTTCATTCAACTTAATAGGAATACGAGACCAACTTGAAACCTTCATATATTTTTTTTTATATTGGTTTGAGAAGCAAAAAGAGGAAAAAGGAACAGCTCCAGGCACTGACAGAGGAGAAGTGGTAATAAAGCAGAATTTGAGCTCGTGTTTGGGTTTCTTGTGATACAGAGAGAGGTGAGGGCAGTGGAAATTGGAAAAGGTCTGGTGTAAGGTTGTGTAATATTAAGAAAGAGCCTGAAATTTCTGCATAAAAATGGTTCAAATTAGGCTATTTTACGCTGTTATAATGTTGTTTCCTCATCAAACATTCCCGGAGTTGTGTTTTTGTTTCGTTCACACGGGTTTAACGCACAAACCCTGCGTATTTAAGCTGACAGACACTCTGTTCCACCTTGTGATGTCATGTGGTGATACAGGACGTGCTCCATTGTGTGTTTTTTAACTCCATATACCTTCACTAAAAGCATTTGGATAGTTTCAGCCAGGGAAATGCCAATCTCCATTGAACTAAAGATAAAAAAGGAGCTTGAAAACTACTGTTTCATGACATCACAAGGTGGAACAGAGCGTTTTGAGCACAACTTCAAGTCTGTTTTTGAGGAGGTAACGGCATTATAACAAGACTAAAAGCTCACAAGAGTCAATTTTGTGCAACATGGGACCTTCAAAAAATAGGTTTTAAAATCTAAAGAAGATCTAAGATGATTTACCATTAAAAATAAAAATGCACTGTGTAACTTTCATAGTGGAGATGTGATTGCTTTGCTTAGATGTTCCACAGTATGTCACGAAACCTCATGGAGAGAACAAAATCTAAAACAGCACTAGTTTATTATTTCTATGGTTTTAAGCAAGTACAATATCCAATAAAAAGTTGAATAAGGGTCAAGCAAAATCAATATATCACGTGAAAAGTGAAGTAATAGCCGCCTGTAACTGCTTAAAGGAAAATAAAGTAGTTCTTCCTAGAAAACGCTCACAGAATCCCTGATCTTGTAATCCCGTAATGCTCTCACTATTATTAACCTTATCTTCTCACATCATCATTTTCTGCAGGTTGCCACGGGAAACAGACAATCACATAATAACTGTAGCTGGAAAAAACGAGGACCAAATGAAAGAGTTGGCTTAGCTGCATGCACTGACAGCACCAGTTAGAGTTAAAGGTGCATTGCGTAACTTTTCTGGCGCCAAATGCGTTTCCTCCGTGATGTTATTGCTTTGTCTGGAATGTTTCGCACTGTGGTATTTAACATTTCAATCTTCATACTGCAAATTCCCCTGATCTGAGGAAGATTTTCAAACTTATATCAGGTTATTTTCAGATTGATTTTCTACTTACTAGTTCTGAGACTGTTTCATTCTAGTCTAGTGGTAGTTTATTTTAAAATAACTTGTCAAGTAAAATGATCTTGCTGCTTGGACAGATAATTTCACTACTTTTAAATAATTTCTGATAGATTTAAGGGTTTAGGGCACAAGTTACAGGTCAGATCTGTGGAGAGGCAACCCCGCTCAGAGTCTGATACCCGTTTTTCTCTGTATTTTTGTGCTATAAAACCACCTGTAATTGAATAAATGCAAAGTGGAGCTGTTTAATGTCACACTGTGGGACTTTCCAGGCAGAGCAATGACCCGCAAACCAAAAAAGTTAGAGTTAAAAACAGTAAGTAAAAGTAAAATTAAGTCAGTCTTGTAAACATGTTGTGCAGCTCCACTGTTTTTTATTAGTCGCTAAAGTAGAAAAACTGGAATCGTCTCATTGCAACAAGCGGAAAACAGCTGTCTACACAAACACGCTTGAAACATTCAAGTCCTGCTTTTGAATACAAACTGGTAACATCACTGGAGAGAGGGATAAAGAGAGAGAGAGAAGGGGGGATGAAAGAGGAAGGAAGAAAGAGAAAAGGAAGGAGAAGGGAAGAGGTAGGAAGAGAAAGAAGAAGAGAGGAGAATAAAGGTAAGAAAAAGGACAAATTGGGTAGAAAATAGAGAAGGGGTTAGAGAATGAAAAGAGAAGAAAGGAAGAAGAAGTAGAGAAAGAAATGAGGAGAGAGAGGACAGACGCTTAGGGGAAGGACAAAAAAGAGAGAAAAGGAAAGAGATGCATGTACAGAAAGAATGAGAACAGAAAGGGAGAAAAGAAAGAAGAAATGCAGAGTTAGAGAGGAAAAGAAAGAGTGAGGCAGGGTAGAGAGAGAAGAAAAGTTGCAAAGATACACAGAGAGAGAGAAAAAGAAAAGGATGACAGAGAGAGATGCATCAATTTATAAGAGAGGCAGAAAAATAGAGAAGAGAAAGAATGAGAGATGGATAAGAGGCAGCAATATAAGAAAGAAAAAATGCTGATAGACAAGAGAAGGGAAGAAAAAGACATAGAGGAAGAAGAGGGTGAGAAAAATGACAGATAGAGTAGAAAAATGGAAGGAGAGAGAGAATAAAAGAGAGGCTAGAGAAAGGTGTGGCAGAGAGAAGGTAGCTAAGGAATCCCAAGGTAAGACTAAAAGAGAAATACACAGAGGTAGAGTGAGAAAAAGAGGAAGAACGGGGTATAGTGGAGAAAGGAAAAGAGTAAGAGAGAGGAAAGGGTAGGGAACAGATAGAAAAGAGAGAGATAAATGAGAGATAGAAAGAAAGAGAAGGATGAGAGGCAGCTAAATATATAAGAAAAAAGGGAAAAATGGAGAAAGAAAGGATATAAGAAGGGAAAAAATGGTGAAAGACGGAGAAGAAGAAGAGAAAGAGAGAGGTGGAGCAGAGAGAAGGCAGCTCAGGAATCCCAAACCACAACAGCTGAACACTGGTTACCCCCGCAAACCACCAGATGCCCCCTCTCTCTCCTCCTTCTCCTCCCCCTCTCTCTCGTGTCTCGTCTTCGGGCTATTCACTGCTGGGACATTGACGGATTGGAGCCTGTTTACAGACACTGAAAAACAAGCGAGCTCAAACTCCACGCGGCTAACAAGACTTTAAGGGCCCCAGAACACGTGTTACACAACTGTTTTTTTTTTAACCGCGAAATTCCCCCAAATCGAAAATGTGTCCGGCATATGGAAGCGATTTAAACTTTCCCTTTCAAATATGCATTCCAGTACTGTACTTTTTTTTCCATGTAGGCAGAACTAGAAAAAAAAATGGGCAGGAAATTTAATAAAACATGAACAAAACTCCGCGGTGGTCTTTGAAAGTTGTGAAAAGCACTTATAAATCATCGTGGTGAAGAATTGCATTTATTTTTGGACCTTTGGGCCACTGCAAACTGTTGAAAATTTGCTAGTTTTTCACGTTTTTAACGCAGTAAAAATCAAATATAGTGCATTTAAGTACTTACTAAGCCTGAATCATTCTTAAAACTATTTGTTATTGTAACTTAACCAAAAATGTAACTTAAATTCTTGTGTCATTGCAAACAACTGACAGTTTGCAATGACATCAAGCTGGGGGTGATCTGCATTTACTTCTGTGACGGAATGTTCAGCAGTTACCATGGAGACACAATGCACACATTAGCAAACACAGCCTGATAAGTTTCTAGATGCTCTGAATACTGAAAAAAATACAAACTGGATTTGAAACTGCACATTTTAAGAAGTCGGCAAGCGTTCAAGGTCTGGTTTAGGAGTTTGATTTTCAATAAAAAGATGAGAAAAACTGAAAAAACTGTTGCATAATTTTAGCTAGCTTGTGTTTTTTGCTTTGTTTAACAGCGCAAATCAGTTCACCTGTTGTAATTCCTATTAAATCAGCTCTTTTTGGACAAACTGTGCTAAAATAAAACTCAAGATTTAAGTTTAACGTGAATAACAGAGCGTCAGACAGACCAGTGCCAACAGTTAGCGTCACACTCCCCAAGAACGCAAAGCTGCAACGCATCAACAGCTAAAACAGATCACTTTAAAGCTCATTTCATTGCAAAATCAGGGCATCCCATGACATTTAAACCCAGTTATCTCGACAAATGGGCCAAGCAAACAGAAGACGTGACCAAATATGGACAAGTGACCCGGGACAGGAAGAGGAGTTCGGCACAAGCGAAAAGTAAACAGATAAAAATGTCAAAATCCGTTACCTGACGTGTCCCATAGGCTGAGCTCGATCCGCTGCGTGTCGATTTCAAAACTAGCCGTGTAGTTTTCGAATACGGTGGGGACATAACTCTGCAAAAAAACAACAAAATATGAGTAAAAAACATGGTAAAGTATGTGTAAAGACTTGTTAGATTCATGCATTAGTATTGTATGTTTGCAGATAAATAACTACTGTAACATGACGTGTACATTTATGACCTAGTAGGGGAACATTCCATAAGTATTACTAGACAGCCTATTCAAAACCATGCAAAATTACGCCTAAATTAGGGGCTACATTACGGAAAGTTGACTGTCATGAGCGTTTTAGTCATGTTGCCTCCTCAAAAACATTCCTAG
>KN492011.1:0-13512 GCA_000787155.1 Scartelaos histophorus
CGATATATCGTGCAGCCCTACTCTGGGTATGTTTGTGAGGTAACTGCATTGTAACATGACTTAAAGCTCACAGGAATACATTTTTGTGTAACATGGAAGCTTTAAATCGTATTTCAAAAATCATCCCTGCAGCTGACGAAAGCAAGTTGCTGCTGCTGAACTTGAATTTCCTTCTGGATCAATGAACTCCATCTATCCATCTGTCAATCACACTCAGTGTTTTGTATGAGTTTTGCAAAGTTTAAGTTTGTTATCAATACATAATCAATAATAAATAAATCATTCTCAAGTAAAATTTGAATATTAATCATGAATTAAAACGGGACTAGAAAATCAAGATGAAATTGTAGTGTAACTTTCATATCCCTTGCGGTCTTGTTCACAAAGTTTCATTTCGATATCTGTTCACGCAACTTTCTGACAGCCCCGGAACACAGTATAATGTGTTATTTCGGTTGTATTAAAATATGCAGTGCGGTTGTACCTCCCGGAGCCATCTCCCTCTTGAGCAGGTTTAGAGAGATGTCCACAGGAACACTGGGGTTGGTCGTTACTGTGGTCGTCTCTCCATTCGCCGGCATGTAACAGTTTATACCTGAAAAAGAAAAAATAGAATATCAATAAAATGTAAGAATTACATTATAACACACAATGCCATAATCATCCACAGAAAGGCATTAAATTCACCCATCTTGTATTTTACTGATGAAAATACCTTGGAAGATTCTTATTTTATACTGTGATGTGCGAGCTACTGTGTCCATGAAATTTCCTTTATGGATCAATAGTGTCTAAGTCTACAACTGGTCAATAGAAACCATCCTCCTCACGGCACTTTGACTTCAAATTCTGTATCAGCTCTCTGGGTTTGGACTGTAAAAACACTTGGACTGAATAATTTAAAGGTCTTGTATTATGCGAAATATCTGAGCTAAGTTTTAATGCTGTTACCTCATCAAAAAACAACAACACAAGTCTCTCTCCAAAGCTCAAAATGCTCTGTTCAACCTTATGATGTCATGTAGTGGTTTTAAGTTAACAGCTCCTTTTACCTTTATGTTTAAGAGAGAATGGTAATTGCAGGTCTGAAATTATCCAAAAATAATTCTAGTGATGGTGTTTGGAGTTTAAAAACACAGTGTTGCACTGCGTGAATGAAACAAAACACAACTCTGATTATGTTTGCGATGAGGAAACAATATTAAAACAGAGATCAGAAAACAGCGTGATACAGGCCCTTTAACTAATATATTTATTCATGTGGTGCTAGTTTTAATCCAGAAGTGAATGCATTGCAGGACATTGTAAGATAAAACGTGCACTTACTAAACTCCTGTTCAATTTTGCCTTTGAGAAACTCCATCTTGGCAGCCTCCCCGTGCACCAGCAGCATGTTCCGGGGCTCGGCCATCCTGATGAGCTGCATGATTCCTTTAGCGTCGGCGTGGGCGCTGAACGACATGTACTCCACCTGCAACTTCACATCCAACTGTACGCAGCATACAAAAAAACCGTGAGCTATAATTATTATGATTAGGCCAAACAGATGACAATGAAAAGCAGTTTCTGTCTGAGAATAGAAGCAAATAATGACATTTTCCAGGAAATAGAAGAGGCAATGTACATAGGCTATTATCTGTTATCTGTAATTGAATCAGCGCATTAAAACAATGAGAAAAAATCCATTTACACATACAACATTTTTATATTTTAATCTACAATTTGATGCAGTAACTTCAAAGAGAAACAAAAAACATACTGTACTATACTGTATATATAATATAATACTGAATACTGATATAATACTGAAAATCTATCACAGATGTAGATGTGATTTTTGGAATAAAAAAACAATTAAATACAAAACTTGCCGTTGATCTCCCTTCCATTTCCAGCTTTCTCTGTCCATTCAGAATTTTGTGACCAATCGTTCCTTGAACACAGTAGCCAGGCATAATAACCTACAAAACATTCAGTGTTATAACATATAGATCCTTTCAAATCTTATGTCATTAGAATGTTCATAATCCTGGACAGCAGGCAAGTGGAGGCAAAATGAAGCTAACATCATATGTTTACGATGATTAACTGACGAGCAGAGCTAAATGCTAATAGTTTTATGACAAAAAATAAGCAACTATTTTGAATTTTCAAGGTACAAATCTTAGTTACTTAGATTCTCTGTTAAGAAGCATGGAAAAAACAATATTTTCTAACGCTAAAATAGTATTTGGTCCAGTAAAACCTTAAAAATGTGAATTTTGCCTTTGTAAAAATGCTTGGTGTCGATCATAAACTCAACTCAACTTAAACAAATAATGTAAAAACACAATTGTTTTTTTAAATTGGGCTCTGAATCATTATATTTTCCACATTTTTTTAAATAATTTGTGATATTCTGAAATGAATCCCAGTTTTCCCATAAAAGCACATTATGTTCCACTTCACTTTTGCTTCCAGCTGCGCCATTTCTGAATTTATAATGTTTTTGTTTACAGTTGTACAAAGGGTCTAGACAGCAAGAAATCAACACAAGTAAAAAGTAAAAAAAATCAGAATGTAACAGGGCTCAGTATCGGGACATTATTTACTTTGAAATAATAAAAGAAAATTCTGACAAAATTTAAATAACTGGTGCCCAAATAGCAAAGATTTACTTTTTTAAGATGTGAAAATTATTATTATTATTATAATACTGTACATACCATATTTTTCTCATTGCCTGCCCATTTCTTGAAGATCTGCAGGGACTGTCCAGCGTGCAGCATCCCAGGCGTAGCAAACACAACCTAAAACAGATTTGTTTCATTTTCTGCAATTTTAAACACAAGTAAAAACAAGTAAAAGACCTGTAGAATTCTTACCATGGGGCCAGGGTTATCAGCATAGGACCGATCAAATGCTTTTATGTGTTTAAACTCAAACATATTTCTCTGTACAAAGGTTTTTCTGATTTTCTGGTTGGTCCATGTGATAAAAAGCTTGTAGTAGTGATTTGCCTTCTCTGTCAGCCCAGTGGAAAAGTAAATGGGGGCTTTTAGGTTCATCCTCTCCCTGTGAATCCAACACAAAACAAGATATTACATTACAGAGAACATTATAGGTGAGCTTTATTTAAACATGTTTTTTTCACAGTGTTTGAAAGGGAGCCATCATTTGATATTACAAGAATGTTAACAAAATAAATGAACTGACTGCATGACTACAAAAGTAAAATAAGTACCAGTAATGTAATAATTAAAGGTTATTGCAATATATTTTGAAAAGAAAATAGGCAAATATAACAAATATTTTAATAATATATAAAATAGAGCAAATTTTAGTATAAACTACAATTACAATGCATAATTTCTTTACATTATACATTGTCCCTGTATATATTAAATTACAAACACTGCTCTAATTGACTGGAGAAAATGTATAAATTCAAATACTGCATGTGCAACTATAATTTTAAACATTTCTTCCAAAAAATATATTTATATTTTTCTCTATTTTAGCTTTTAGAATACTGAAAAAGAACATTACCAAAATGTCTCCAAGAGGATGCAGAGCTCCTGAGCTCTCCCAAGAGCAAAAACTGGGATCAGGACCTGGAAAACAAATGTCAAGTCAATGAATATATTCTACATACTCAAAAAATCTATGCAAAAACAGTATAATAGTGGGAGCACTTCACACTGTTTACATAGAAACTTTTGAACACTGGATTTCAGAGCTACAGCCGACATAAGAGTTGAAGAGTTGAATCATTGAATATGATCCATGGATTTCAGAACAATACAAAAAATAGGATAGCTGCCATAGCAATTAAAAGATTTGAGACAAAATGTATATATTTCAAATCAGGATATACTGGATATACTAGAAAGCCTAAGAATATGATATATGTCTGTTGTACTAATTGTAAACATCACCTTTCCTCCTCTTTCTATTGTTTCATGAACTTTCTTCAAAAAGTCCCTCTCCCTGCACCTTTTGGAATCTCTGATGGTCGTGGCGTAAGTTGACTCGGAGATGAGAATATCTGGACGACATTTATCAATCCATGCAGCTCTAAATGAAGAAATTACATACAAAATAACTTACATGGTTTCATTTGAGTATTATCAAGTAAACACAGGATTCAAAATAGTACTTACCCTAAATGTCTATCAGGTGTCATGTTGTAATCCCCCTAAAAAGAAAACGTTTTTAACCATCACTTGAGAGATACAACATTCATTTTGTAAATGTTTGATGAGAGTGATGTGCTCACTGTATAAACCACAGACTCTGATCCCACTTTGATGTGCACCATCGCCGCTCCCAGAACGTGTCCAGCGTAGTACGCTTTAATCTCCAGCTCATCGTCCACCTGCCACACACACAGGTTTATGTACATACCATCAAACGCATGTACACGTTTAAATACCATCAAACGAATGTAAAAATGGCCAAAGCTTCAGGAATGATCAGAAAGTGAAGCAAAACATCCAACATCAACAGTAACATGTTTTTCTTTTTTACTGAATTACATATGTATTTCTGATGCATTTTGGATGACAGATGGACAGGACAGATAATTTCAATACTTTTAAGTCATTTTCTGAAAGATATAAGGGTTTATAGCTCAAATTTTGCCCTTTTTGCAGTGTATTGAAAGTATTTCACCACTAAAGCAATATATTCACTAATGGTAAACACCACATTTTTGTACTGGCTGATGTAACTCTATGCTGTTGGTTGTTGGCTTGCCTTTTACAACAAGAAACATGGCTGAATTTTCTATATGTTGAGTAATATCTCTGTAATTTCTTTAGATGTAAATTCAAATTGGTCTAACATCCCAGTCATAACATAACAAAAATAAGCTGTTCAACATCAGCATTTGTTTTTCTTGCCCATTATAGTAAACAGAAATTGTGCCCATTGAGTCCATTAATGCCCTGCCCTCTTAACACACTCTTAACTCGTCACTAACTCCTCACCTGTACAGTCTGATGGAGATTCAGAGGCACCACTTTCTTCATACAGTCCTTGATCATCTGTGAAGTGAAGAAGTTTGTCTCGCCTTTTTTGTCAACTGTGATTTTACGGAAGTCTTCGAGCAGAATGGGGCAAATGGCTTTGGTGGGATGGGTCATGTAGATGGGACCGTCGTAGCCCACCATCTCACTCATGTAAGGCAGAGCTCCACAGTGGTCCAGGTGGAAATGACTGAAAAATAACACACGTACCATATTTTTCAGGCTATAAAGCGCACCGGATTATAAGGCGCAGTATCAAATATGTCAGTTGTGTCATTGTCCACACATAAGGCGCATCGGATTATAAGGCGCAATAAGCGAAACAAAACGCGTGTCAGATAAATCAAACTTTATTCAGGTCATTTACAATAACTCACTATGGAGCCATAGAAGGGACGGGACATGGTGAATATAAAAATAATAAGAGTGGGAACGAATTATAAGGCGTGTGCACAAGATATTAATACGTGCTCACAAGTTATAATCCGTGCGCACGCTTTGCGTTAAGTGTAGTTCCCTGACTAATTAGAATATTCCCACAGTATCCTTGTTTTCGTTGATCTTGTTGCTACACACACGTACACACAGGCTGTAGCTCACCATAGTAGCTCCGGAAATACTAGACGCTATTTTATTATATTTTAATATTGGAGTCAGATACACAGAAATCCTCGATGCACTTGCATCCCAACATGGCTTTATTATAAGTCTGAGACACCTCAAGAGAGTCCTGAGAGAGAATGGGCTTCGCCGTCGTAGTTTTTCTGACCCAGGAACAACTATAGATTTCATCATCAGCCAACTTAATACCCCAGGTCTCCTCCACGGTACCGCTGGATGCAGCAAAGTGCCTGAACACATCTGTGACGGATGTGCTCCTTCCTTCTGCATGATTCGCGCAAGTTTGTATTGCACATGTCATTCCCAGTTCCACACCATGGAACCTTGCCTTAACGCAAAGCGTGCGCATGGGTTATAACTCATGCGCACGCCTTAATATCTTGTGCACACGCCTTATAATTCGTCCCCATGCTTTGTTATTTTTATATTCACCATGTCCCTTCTACAGCTCCGTAACTCTCAGTTGTAGCTAACACAAAAATACAAAGTTTAACAGTTGGGTGATTTCGGCATCAAACATGCCTGGACCCCTCTCAACATTGTTCAAAAATACAAAACCCTCGGCAACGTCTAATGATACCCAGCCCTAATCTCACCTGATGATGACACAGTCCAAAAAGTCAGTCAGGCGCCCATTCTGAGTTACATATGAAAAGTCTGGGAAACGTCTCTGAAAATAGAACAAGGATGAGAAATAGAAATATATCATATCATACTAGAAAAAGGAAGGGATTAGAACAGTAGACCATGATATCATATTAGATACAAAAGTGTGTGTTTAACAAGATGTGTACTGCTTTATTCTAATGTGTAGTAAATGGAGGGACCAGGTTGACCAGATTTTAAAAATCAGAAACTGGGTCACCCCTAGGTTGGTTGTGGTTGGTAATAATAAAATTGTGAAACAAGCGCTTAATTGAAGAAAATTGTGGCAAATGGAAAAATTCAATTTGTCAACTGGACATTCATTTTGGTTGAATATGTTTCAAATACGTCCACCAGCGTCTGACCAGACCAGAAGCAGCTTAGATAAACTGTGAAATATATTAGACCAAAATAAACTTTTGTACAGTTGAGTCTTTATAGTCATATTTTCTGGTTTTGGATAAATTCACCGGGACAGAGGACATAAGGCTCTAAACTGTCCTGGGTAAATAGGGAGGCCTGGTCACCCTAGTAATAGACAATCTTTGCATTATTATTCCTCACATCATCGTTGTATCCCATGTGCATGCCACAGTCAAGCATGATGTTTTTGCCCCCAATGGACACGAGTATGCAGCTGCGCCCAACATCCTGCCCAGCACCTAAACAATGAAATAATGTGAAAGAGATACTTCAACTCAATTTTTGTGCACAGTACGTTATCAACTTTTAAAGACAAGTTTGCAACAATCACAAGGTATTGATTTCGTTTTAAATTCATACCACAATAGTTCAGTTCTACCAGACAATATGCAAGAAACTAAATGTCTACCAAAAGTTTTATATTCAATCTAAAACGGAATAATATTGTTTGTGTTTACAGAAGTAGCCTATATGCTATGTACCTGCTAGCTGCTAGCTGCTTTAACTTACCCAATGGTGTTACTTTTATTTCTGGCATGCTGGCTTCAAACACAAGCTCACGTTTAGACTGGGATTCACGTACACAAGCTTACCACTTTTTTAATAACAATCATAACGATTTGATTAATTTAAATACGTGTTGTTTTTCTTGTGTACATGTGAGCCGTGTAGCCGGAGTATTTGGAGCAAACCAGATCCGGAGATTGCTTTCAGAGTAAAAATCAACAATGATTTCTTGCGAGCCTCAGCTCAAAATTATGATTCTATTTTAAATGTTTGAATATATCTTAATAGTTAAATAGATACGTATAAATTATGGTTATGCAATTTAATCAAATAGTCACACATAATAAAGTAATTAGTTTTATTTTGAAAGCAGTATTGTAGTTTTGCGGCCTGTGGTTGGAGTCTGCGCAGTGGAAATGGATTAGAGCCAAGACTTCCCTGACGTTTCATGGGACGGACGCGTTTACTTTGATCTCTTCATTTTACAGGTAAACCTTATAATTAGAGACATTGTATATGCAAAGTGAGGTACCGTAAGTGTGTCATTTTTCCTGCTTGTCTTTTATCGCTAATATGTGTTTTTGTTTCTGTTTCAGTTTGAGTAAAGGAAAGCCATGGCAGACTCGGTAACATCGGATGATCAGAAATTCTGCTTGAAGGAGGTGCTGGATACTTTCAGGTTATGCCTGTCTGAAAACAAAGAGGTTTACCTGGAAAACTACGTAGCTGGTTGGCGAGGTTTGGTCAAGTAAGTGACAGATCATATATCTAGATTAAGTAACTCAATGAAATGTCTCATCAGATTATTCCTTGGAGTTTGACCTGAATTACTTGGTTAGTTGATTAGTTACTGACCTAGTATTAGTTTTCTCTATCACGTCACGTGATTATTGTTTACTTGACCTGGAGCACAACTAGGTCTTTAATTTATTAATAATAATTAAAACAAACAAATATATAAATAACCTATTTTATACAACCAAAAACATGCAGACATGATTAACATAAAAATATTTTCAATATTAATAATTGTATGAAGAAATTATTATCACCTACTAAGTGTAACATAAAGTTATTAAACACGAGTACTGATAATATGCCTATTATGATCTGAAAATTTGGTGTAGGCCAAGGATGGGCAGTTATTTTTTTCCATGGGACTACATGAGAAACAGAAAATATTGTGGAGGGCTGGACCAAAATGCTTAACTCAATTCTGCATGAATACATGCAATAATAATATACAATATGGAATGTATTTCTTTATAAAAAAAAGCAGTAAATGGCATTGTTTTGATGTGCTGGTAAGACTGGTTAGAGTGCATGTTATGACTAAGCAATGAAAAAGTGAGGTTACCTCATGCCAATGTCATATAAAAAACATCTCTAATATAAAAACAATGCAGCTTTAGTCCATCCATATTTTCATATATCCACATTGCCTAGTATGAAATTGGTGTGTGTGTGATGGTGGTGGTCGGAGGGGCGGATGGCGCAGATTGACAGCCTTGCTTCTGCCAGTCTGCCCCTGGGCAGCTGTGGCTACAATATCACAACCAGGTGTGAAGTGAATGAATAATGCTCTGTAAAACGTCATTGAGTGTCCAAAAAGCGCTATATAAAATTGATGGATTATTATTATTTATATCATCTATAAGCTTTGAAAGATTTTAAAACAATAAATATATTTACTTACAGGTTCCTGAACACATTGGGAAGTGTCTTTGGCTTCATTTCCAAAGATGCTGTGAGCAAGATTCAAATCCTAGTCAACCTCCAAAAAGGTGAAGATGGCTCTCACTACACTACCATCCAGTCTATGGTCAAATATGAGCTGGAAAACCAACTAGTGGACCTCACCAAAAGTGGTGCCCACCCAACGTCAGGCTGTCGTACACTCCTAAGACTCCACCGCGCTTTGAGATGGCTGGAGCTATTTTTGGACAGTTTACGCACTAGTACTGAAGATAGTAAAACTTCCGTGTTGTGTGCGGATGCCTATAACGTCTCCTTGGCTAACTTTCATCCCTGGGTGGTGCGTAAAGCTGCAGGAATGGCGTTCTGTCTTCTCCCCGGGCGACAAGCTTTCTTTGATGTCATGAATGTTGGGACTCCAGAGCAGGTGGTTGCCATGTTGGGAGAAGCAATTCCTCTTATCAGTGAGGTGTACCAGATCACAGAGGACCTATATGCTAAAAACAACATTCTAGATTTACCTTAAGGTAGACCTGCATTGACCTACCTGAAAGAAGATTTGCATTGACGTGGTTTGTGTTGAAGGACAGAGCATTTATGGACTGTGGTGGGAACAGTTATCTTATTACTTGAAGTAGAGATGCACCGATCCTGCTTTTAAGTATCTGCTGATATTAACCGATACTAGGTGAAGCGATGGAATATGACACTTATCTCCTTAAAACACTGCAAACTTATTATACAAGAGATCCAACTTTTTATCCAAAGATACATATTTGTATCTACTTAGATTTATCTTTGGATAAATCTAAGTAGATACAAACATTTATCCTTCAAATAACTACAGAAATGCTTTCCATAAATAAAAGTTCAAACTTTGAAATGTTCTAGACTAAAATCAGCTTGTAAATAGTAAATCAAATTAAAGGCCTAATCAAGGTATTGGTTTAACCAATATCAACACATCCATCCATCCATCTTCTTCCGCTTATCCGGGGCCAGGTCGCGGATATATCAATATCAACACAATACAAATAATTGTTCAGTATTGGCACTGATATTCGATACTAGTATTGGTGCATCCCTAACTTGACGACTAATACAACTATTATTCATAGGTTTTTATGGTAATGTGGCATGTATATTATTTATTGACCAAACTCTATACTAGTATAATCATTTTAAGAGATTACACTCAAATGACAAACTTTCCCTGATTTTTTTTAAATACAGATTGTACTGTATTGGTGAATAGACATACATTCCATCAAATTAATTGAGCTTCTGAAATAGGTTAGTCAACTGTGAAGTGCCAAGAAAATGACACTTTAGAATGAAGCAACTGATTGTTTGTCCAGTTACAACACTGGATGCTGGATATTTTTAATTGCATGCTGATGCTTTGTGATCTTAAGATAAATCAGTTTATGTTTCGATTTTTAAACAATGTACTGTTCAAATAAAGGATCACCACATGTTTTGAATCTAATACATTATGAATGTAACTCAATAAATTATTTCAATTCCAGTGTTGTACTATTTGTCTGGTTGATACAATAAAGTAGTGTGTTGTCAATAGGCATCTCGCAACATTGAATGGAACAGATGGTTATAATCCTGAGTTGCCATAAGTACTTGAGTTCATGTTTACAAAAAAGCTTTTTACCCACCCAAATATCATTAGAAACCTGTTCTTCAAGATTTTAAATATATTAAATCTCTGAGAACTTGGGCCGTCTGTCTCCACTTTTAAGGTTTGCGTGATTCTAATTTTTAAAATATAGACAAAATAAAGAGCTCAAACTAAAAACATTAAAAGATCTCAAGCGTTCCAAGATGCATAAAGACATTTTTCAAGAAATGCCTAATAATAAATTGTAATATGGTTATTATTTGTAACGTACTCACGTACTACATTAAAAATGTTTGACATATTTATTAAATATTATTAATATTAATTCATAAAATGCAAATAATGATTTTATTTTTTTGTCTTCATGACAGCTGTTGTCATGGTAACGCCCCTACGCCAAACAGAGTACTTCCTGCATTCGTGTATTCATGTTACACTTGGGTAACTTGAAAAGCTTGTTTTTTATATTTATTTAAAGAAAAAAATAGTAAAAGTTTAGCATCTACAAGCCAAACAGTTTTTGTTGTGTAATTTTGTCTTAATTCTGCTTTAAGTGAAATATGGCCGTACATTTAAAAGGACCGAAGTCCTCTAAAGTGCGACGCAGGTCAACCAAAACACTCAACTTTCTCCAAAACAACGGTGAAAGTCATCCACAACACACCGCCAGAGGAACACCTTCTTCGGCCGAGTTTGGCGTGGGAAGACCGGACGCGCTGCTCCGTCCACAGTCCCGACATGAGACGCGCCAGTCCGGGAATCTGAGCCAAAATCAGGTTCAACAAAACAAACTGCAAGACGGATCTGACCAGAACCTGACCCAGACCCTGAGCAAGTACAAGGTTCTTCCATCCATAGAGAAAGAGAAAGGAAGGCCCAAACACAGTGATCATGGCGTGGGTAAAGCACTGGCCAGTCTCACGCTCACTGGAAGACAGACTTTTAGATCTGCAGAGGTGGGTACACACAGCTAGATTTACTTAGAGATCTTTGGAAGAAAAAAGCTTTATTAAGTCATGATTGGCCTCCTACTTATTTGAATAATTATCTTTGTTGCCAGAATTGTATAACAGTCTACTTAACTTTCCCATTGTAAGTATTAAAAGAGTTGATTATTCTTACATAAGTCTCATTATACTCATATTTTTAGAATTTGTTCTAAGCATTTGTTTGGTCTGTCTATGTGAATCATTACATAAAAATATTATTACATCTCCTGGAATGTTCCACAGTATGACCTGCTTGTTTCCATGGAGAATGCCAAGTTTTTGCGATTATGTTGAATATCTCAGCCAAAACTATAAAATCTCCATAAAGAACTAAACACCTTTATATATAAATGGCCAACACTGACTTATTATTGCATTTCTGCTCTTTAAAAGTGCTTTTTGCCCTTCTTAATTCCCAGCTCTACGCCACTGTTTACAGGAATGTGCTGAAAGAGACCACACAATAGCCCCCTGCGACTTGGAGGATGACAGAAAGGCGGCGCTATCACCAGACACTTTGCTGCTCGCCATCAAAGACCCGGCTGGAAGGAGGTCTGAGCAGCTCTTTCGCCCGTCGGACACCTTGCTCCGCGTGAGGGCCAGTGCAGAGGCCACGTACGGGGTCAAGTTTACAGAGAAGACGACAATAGAGACCATGGAGGTCCCTCGGAGGAGCTTTGACAACATGAGCCTGACCTTGGCCCAGTGCAGGATCAGCAACAAGTCTGTGCTCTGCGTTTTTCAGTCAGAGGATGAGTGAAACATGGTCAAACACCGTGTATCTGTGCCGGACCAGCAGCAATACGACACAATGACCCCATCCTAGCACATTCATTCATACAGAGCTGGACATATGCACAAGTGTTTAAAGAAGCCATAAATTACAGAGTTGTGCTTTTACTTTGGTAACTGTACTTATTCCTAGCAGCATACTTTAACTCTTGAGTCAAACCTGTGACACAGTAACAGTATTTGCATTACTCTTCCCACTGTGAACAAGTCTATGACAAAATCTTTAAGTTGACAATATTAAATAATTTTAATATTTGAATTTCTTGCACTGCTCATTCAGATATCATTTAGTTTCTAATGTTTGTATCCATCTTTTGAAAATACTTTATAATCACCATGTGCCAAAAAAACAAGAAATTTCAAGATGTGTTTAGTCAATAAATTAATCTCCATTAAGACAACGCACTGTACTCTTTATTTGAACAAGAAGAGTACACAGAATACAGTTTGGTTTTTTTTTTTACAATTTTTAACTCACAACCATATTAGAGAACTATGACAATATAATGCTGTCACATGTAAACAGTCTAATCAAATTAACTCAAATTAAAAAATGAACTTCTTTTTGCAAATAAAATGATGCTGCATTGATAACAGAGTGACAATGCACTGCCCTGGTTTATTGCAGCCAATGTAAGCTTCAAAAGTCTATGGATTTCTGATATTTTTACCATGCAATATTCACACAGAAAATCAAACAACACTGCAAACTTAAAACCACATTTAAACAAAAGATGGCTAGTGTTTAGTTATAGACAAAACAATAAGTGCTAGGCAAAATGACACACACGAATCCTTTTAGACTGGTCCAGACATTTGAGTTTTGACATTGACGCTTTGGAGACTTTTCCACTCACTGAAACAGCTTCTCCATCTCTTCAACATTTTCAGTGTCAAGTTTAACAATTTTCCGGTCTGTGGGGGGAAAAAATAATGCGTTACTTATTGCATAATCACTGTCAATATTGCAATTTCACATAAACACATTTTTCGGTCAAAAATATCCGTATTGGTTGCATCCTTGACAACATGAATAGATGCAAGACGGCTCGTTCACAGCACACGGTCGGCAGCGAATGAGGCTCTAAACTCTATACATATAATTTCCACGTGTCAGCTTGGTGAATGCTTTTTCGTTTGTCATGCTGCGATGTCAGCTCAACATCTCCATAGAAAACCCCATGCTTAATGTAAAAGC
>KN492011.1:13562-24817 GCA_000787155.1 Scartelaos histophorus
CTGCTGAACACTTGAATAGAGTACATTCATGTGATAAAGCCGCCCATAGTGTGGTCATATTGCAGATGATTTGATCTGGGGTATGATCATTTCTAAGTAACTGGAGCTGGCCACACAAATTGGAAACTGGTTTAAGTGTAACATCTTGTTTCGTAGCAGTCTTATTATTCTCATTTCAGGCATGGATTAGTCTCAAAATAATTTTTAGCAAACAATTTAAATTAAAATCTGAAAAGTCCAGGTTTACACTGCAAAAAAACTTGGCCAAAATGTAAGATATAAACACTTAAATCTATCAGAAAATGACTTGAAAGTAGTGAAATTATCTGTCCATGCAGCAAGATCATTTTACTTGACAAGTTCTCATATAATAAACTCCCTCTAGCCTAGAATGAGTCTCAGTAAGTATATAATACATCTGAAAAGTACATAATACATTTGAAAAGAAGATGAATAACCTGATATAAGTTTGAAAATCTTGGCCACATCAGAAAAAACTGCAGAGTAGATCTACTCAGAAAGCCAAATATTATCTTTGGAGCAGAGCTGCCAAAATGGGGCAGGCAAACCAGGCAATTGCCTCTGGCCTCAAGTGGCAGAGGGCTCCCAAAGAACATGACTCTCTCAACTAACTGGATTGGAAAAGTCAGTTGTGAGGAAGCAGCATTTCCTCTTAAATATATAGTTAAAGCACAAAATAAGCATTCATAAAATCATGAGTGATTAAGAATGCTGTGGCCTGGGTCCCCCTAACCCTGACTTGTCTAGAGCCTCAATGGAGCTTCGAAGGTTTAACCACTTAACTCAAATCTGATAATTTTCTCACAAAAGCAGCTAACTGTTGTGGTATTATTCAGTTAGAATGGCGAGACTGTTGTCAGACTTTAAACCAAGGTTATTTTGGCCAATGGATTATTAAAAAGTAATGAGATGGTTTGTTTGCCCTCTGTCTGCAGCGATTGTTGTGTGATTGCTCTACTGTGTAATTCTGAAATAAGATGTTGGAGCTGATCAACATTTCCTAAGGGTTTGATGCTAACTAGAGGTGCTGCTTGGTCTGAAGCCCTTTCACTCAAATTAGACTTTTCTACAACTAGAAATCTGATTGTGCTGTTAAACAAGTCCCTCTCAAATTTAATTACACTAACAAGCTAGCTAGCCTTTTTTATTTATTCCATTTATTTGCTGAAAATCAAACTAAACTAAACTAAACTAAACTGGAGCATAAACACATATTGATCACAGGCTCCTGAAAATGTGTTGTTAAAATCCATTTTGTATTTTTATAGTTTTCAGACCATCTTAAAAGCTTTGGCAGTGTGCATTGTGTCACTGTGCTAAGTGCTGAACATTCTGCCATAGACATACATGCAGAACATCTCCAGCATAATGTCACTGTAAACATGAGTGTTCCATACTGAAGTGCGTTTCAATCTGGTGCAGCAGCTCCATGCTGTGTTCACTGTCCACTATGTTGACAGCGAAGCCCCTTTTGCCGAAGCGCCCCGAGCGGCCGATCCGGTGTAGGTACGTCTCGTTATCGGCATTTCCATCCAGGTCCTTCGGGAGGTCAAAGTTCACCACGATAGACACCTGCTCCACGTCAATACCTGCAAACAACAATTGTCGATCAATAGCTTTTAACCTGACCCTCTGATAAACAGAGGAAAGTGGCATGACATGACCACTGATACTGGATAAATAATAGACTGCACTCGTTACTACTTCCTGTCCAGTTGTGTATCTATGGGCTTTCTGCTGGGTTGTGCTAAAAATCATATTTAAAGATAAGACGGGGAGCAAGAAGCTGTGGGTGGATGTGACTAACAATGTTAAAAAGTGCACACATAAAATGAATTCTTCACCAGAGGACAATTCTGCTTTTAAAAAAGTTAGAGATTGTGTCTCAGTGGTAACACTAATCCTAATTTTGATGGATAATAAATATTAAAAATCACAAGCTGAACTCACCTACATTTAAAAATATTTAAATAAATAGTACAAAAAAAAAATCTGTTAAGTGGATATCTGCAAGGTAAACTGTGTGTTTGTGAAATCAAAGCTTAACTGAGCCTATGTCTAAATTAGACCTAAAATGTGCCCTGAAGAGTAAGACAAATTCCACCTATATCTGTAAGTTCACAACCTCCTACTGTTGGAACTGGACCCACCGCCCCAAGAGGATTGGACTGGACAAATCACAGGACAATATAGTGGTTCGGGCAGAAGCTTGAACACTTCAAGGCAGACTACAATTAGAATTAGATGTATATATGTATTTTCCTTTTAAGCTCCATAAGGAAGAGAAATGAAAACTTGCACACTTGTGACATGACAGTGCCTATGTGATAACATTATAGTGTAGAGATATATTAGTACGCATGTTGTTTTACCTCTGGAGCACACATTGGTTGTGATGAGCACTTTCTCCTTGCCGGTCCTGAACCTCTCAATGACTGCGGCTCTTTGCTCCACTGTCATTTCACCACTCAACAGCGCCACCTGGTGACCCTCCTTGTTCAACTGTGAAGCCAACCAAGCAGCCATCCTACGGGTCTGAACAAGTGAAACATCCACTCATAAAATTACACAGTGCAGGGTCAGTATTGGTTGTTTTTATATTAAAAATGTGCTGCTCCCATGAAGACATGAGTCAGTATTACTGTAAAATCATAAAAAGTTCTTTTGCATTACCAGTGAACAAAATCTATGATAGTACTAGGATTTAGAAGAATGCAAAAAGGCAACTCTGACCAAATGGTCTATGTAAACACTTATTCGAGTAGCTTTTATAGTAAAATAGGTATGAAAAAAATAAATCTCAAATCTCAAAAAATAGAAAACATAAAATAACCAGACACTGATTACAGTTTACAGTGTACAGTGCAAGAAAATATACCATATTCTGTGTGGATATGGCATAATACATATAAAATATATGTTTATATATTTATATATTTACTTTTTCCTTCACCAGATTTCTTATGAGAATATGTTATTCTCATAAGAAATCTGGGTGAGAAATCCATCTGAGAGACAAACATTGCAGTGTACAGTATGAAAAAGCCCATATGGATAGAGGGGGAGCTCCAGCAGGAGGACAGATTCAAATTTCATAATAACAATAATAATAATAATAATAATATGCGTGCATTTTATGACAAGCAAATGACATACAAAAAATTACAAAAACATACGTGGTAACAGCTATAGAAAATGGACACAGAAATACTAGCTCAAGCTCCATCTGAGAAAAGCACATCACCACACTGTACAATGTGAAAAGTGCACATTGGCAGACTTACGTGGCAGAAGATCATGGCCTGTGCGATGGTGAGGCAGGCGTACAGGTTGCAGAGGGCGGTAAACTTGTCCTCCTTTTCGGTGCAGACCACATAGAACTGTCTGATTGTGTCCAGAGTCTCCTCGTCGCGCTTCAGTCGGATGATGTTGGGTTCAGGGACCACGCGCTCCGCAAACCTCCACACCGAGTCCTCAAAGGTGGCGGAAAACAGCAGCATCTGACAGTCAGCTGGTAGGAGTCTGAGGAGGAGAACTAGGATTTATATTTGAAATGAAAGTTTTAAAAGTTCTGCACATTCTCCGGGAACATTAGCATTAGAGAGAGAACAAATTTATGAACTGAAATCTAATACAAGTCTTCACAAAAGGTCCATGATTTCTTTTCTAAGCAGAGAACATTCTATTACCTAAATAGCTACAGGTTTTACAGTTTGATAATTGGTGTAGCTCATCCTGCAATTTTGATTAGATTACAATATATAGTGCAGTCTTATTTTGAATTTAAAGTTTAATTCCATCATAAGAGTGTCATCTTGCATTGCTGTAAAACCCGTGGACACAGAGCAGACATCCCTGTGTTCATGTGTACGGAATTTTCTTGGGCAAGTGTACTTGACGTTAGTAACTAGTAAATTAAACTTACAAATAAGTTAAAAAAAATACTAAATAATAAAGTAATAACATTTTCTCTGCAAGCACCAAGATTTTTTCCCCCCAAACGTATTTCTTTTTTTTTTTTTTAATTCTGTTTGAAGATATTTTCTTCATCACCTGCTGATTCTGCATCAAAATGAAAACTTCAAATGCTTTCAAAATCAAAGTCTAGTAATTAATTTCACCCCAAATGATACAGAGGAGTTCAACAGATCTGAAAGGAGAGATCTTCTGTATTTGGAGCAGTAGCAGACATCGTTTTCTCACAGTTAGAGTACATTCAGGCTGGTTGCTGTGTGACCTGTGCAGGCATATAACTCAAATCTCTATAGGGAAATACCAGACATTGTTTCATATATTTCTAAATGAGGTCCAGTCTGCTCTGTGGTCACCTGTGTATGCGTATGCTCTGGTCTTGGTGTCCCTGTGTTGCGATCATCACGTCGGCCTCGTCCAGCACAAACACAGAGATCTTCTTTGGGTCGATCACTCTGTATTTAGTGCACCAGTCGAGCAGTGTGCCGGGGGTCCCGATCACGATCTGCTCCTCCAGCACCACACCACGGCGAACTTTGGACACAACACACAGAACAAATGATAAATAAATGATGAAATAACTCAGATTTATACTTGTATTATCATTAGAAAGCCAGAATAATCAGTTTCAAATAAACACAATTATAGACCTATACTGTATATTTTGCTTCCACAGAATACTCCACGGTACAGCATTAAACGCATCTCCATGGAAACAAGCATAAATGTAATCAGATCAAGTTACAGGTCAGATCTTTGGAGAGATTTTTCCAACGTGTTCTTTGTTAATTTTTCAATAAAACGTTAAATGTCATATTGTGGGAGTGGGGTCAAAGCGATAACAGATATGGGTTTAATTTTTTCTTCTGACACTAACTGCAACACATTGTGACATGACTAATGGCTGTGTAGCTGCTGTCAGGTTTCTTACTTCTGGTACTGTTGCCTCTTATCGCATACGCCAGTTTGACTTCAGGACAAAACTTCCCCATCTGCTCGATCACTTGGCCGATCTGAAGAGCCAGCTCATATGTGGGAGCGAGGCACAGGCACTGAAAGCAACAACAGTCTCAACAAACTCAATAGAAAACGTGGGCGAATTTACAGAGTCTAGACGCAAGGTTAAAAAAAAAAAGTTATACGACAATGGGTGAAACATCCATAAAACTTAAAAATATTACCCTAAATGTAGCCAGCTCATAAACAAGAATATGGAGTAATATTCATGCATTTCCCTGTTTCATTTTGAGCTAATTTTTTGGGCGACGCACAGGTTTAGGACATTTTTGATGGATTCCACAAATATTGAGATGTATTTTTGGCTGTGGGTCAATGACATCAACAGACACATTTTAACATGTAGTTTCTATTGAACTTTATCAAATATTTACAAGGTGCATAAATCTATGTTTGACATATTAAGAATTTTTAGTGTTTTTTTAACACCAAGGGTAAGGCATTTTTAAGGCTACAACCTTAAAAAATGTCATGTGGTACGACCAAGAATAACCTTAAAACTGCTTTATTTTCTAAAACATGGTTGGGGTGTTTATCCAAAAGTTCTGAGATATGAACATGATATTGAGATTTGAAAACATGACAAAAGACACGCTCAAACAATATTTGTTTGAATAGTATGGGAGAAATATCTATTCAAAAAAGCTACAATTTAATGTAGAACTAAAAAACCCTTCAGAAAATATGCCAAAAAAGAAAGAAAATAAATTTGATTAAATTTAGGGTAATTTGAAAGAAATTTAAAAAATCAGCAGTTAAGGGTGGATAGTCGCACCTCATGACATTTTAACACTTTAAGCACAAAAAATATGCAGAATAAAATAGAATAACTCATGATTTCTGAAAAAAATATTTGGTTCCATGGAGGTCAGAGGTACTACAGGGATGTGGGGAATTATTGAAATTTGAAACTTTTTAACTGAAGAAATTGTAATTGGACACACGTCATGTTATTGACCTATATATCGCCTAGCCCTATCTATGTTGTGTCATTAATTTTTAAAACCTGATAGATAGCAAAAATATTGTACAATGATGCAAAAGAATATTGACTATATAGGGCTGAAACTAACTATTTTGCTAATCCATTGATGTAGTGATTATACTTTAGAATAATCATGTTAAAATTGTGAAATGGCCTGTGGATATGAGATTTTTCTTAAGTTATACACAGATAAAGCTGAAATGAAGCTGACTGATGAAACATATTTATGTGTTTTCAAAGACAAAGACAAAGACACTACATCTGCATATTTCCTGTGTCTTTAGTTCATAATTCCTGATCTGCCTTAATCATAAAACCTCTTCTCTCAGATCATGACACGTTTTGGGGCCCATGTATAAACCAGTTTGTCGCAGCCGTATATCAGTATTCCTCAGTGCAGTGTACCTGAGTCCACTTGTTGGCTGGGTTGATGCGGCTGAGCATGGCCAGAGCGAAGGCTGCGGTTTTCCCCGTTCCAGACTGAGATTGGGCAATTAAATTCTGAGGTCTTAAAAAAAAAAAACAACACATTCACAAACAAGTAAACAGGCTTAGCACTGCTCACAGAAATGCATTGTATGTACCTGCTTTTTACATTTGCTGTCAAAACCAAAGCTCTTCTAAACCGACAGAACAATTTAACACCTTGCGACTCATTATTTTAATAACATATTTTAACTATGCAGCAAACCATAACATTTTGGATGAGGGAATTCTAGATAAATACAAACTCACGGTTCTGCAAGCATCATAGGCAGAGCGCTCTCTTGGATTCGAGATGGTCGGTTGAAGCCCATGTTGTAGATCCCCTTCAAAAGTTCAGGTTTCCTAAGGGTCGAACAGTGAAATCATTAGCAGTGTATTAAATGTACACAGGAATTCTTGGACATGTGATGCCAATTTATTCGACTAAAAAGAGGCATGGCTTTTTACTAAACTGTTACGTGGGTCAATTGCAATTTCTTCAGTTAAAAAGGTTCAAATTTCATAATAATTCACCACATCCCTGTAGTACCTCTGACCTCCATGGATTCAAATATTTTTTTTTCAGAAATCATGAGTTATTCTGCATGTTTTTTGTGTTAAAACATGTGGTACGACTGTCTGCTCTTAACTGGTGATTTTTAAACCTGTTCCCCCACATGAAATTTCAGCTTTCTTGAATAGATATTTCTCCCATAATATTCAAACAAATATTGTCCAAGCCTGTCCACTTTTTCAAATCTCAATATCATGTTCATATGACTCAGAACTTAGATTAACATACAAACCATATCTTAGAAAATAAAACAATTATATGTTTATTCTCAGTTGCACCACATGACATTATTTGACATTATTCATAAAAAAACACTAAAAATGCTTAATATAAATGCCAAACATAGATGTATGCACCTGACATTGTAAATATTTCGAAAAAGTTCAATAGAAACAAAATTTTAAACTTTGCCTACCATGTATCTTTGTGTAGCTACACCTGCACCAGAGTCAATGAAAAATCAGCTATTAATTCTGAAAAAAACTTGTGAATCATACATTTAATCTGCCTTTTTACATTAAAACAAACAAACAATAAAATCCTCGGCTATTTCACTAAACTCACTAACCTCTCCTTTCTGCTACTGCCCCATACAAGTCCTTATAATCTAAAGAAAATTGTTAATTGGCATACAAATTTTGGTCAGCTTGGACACCATTAACTGATTAATTGACTAAACAACTAAATGCTTACAGCCTTATTAAAGATGAGTTATGAACCTACAGAATTTTATATTAATGCTAAAACTATCCCACCAATTTGAATATTATCATCACTCAACAAATGTTCACCATATATAATTTTCCTCAACAGTGTCAAAATAGTATAAGATCAAATATTAAACTAGTTGTTCAGAGGATGTGCAACATTGAAATTTTGAATACGTCTCTCATTTCTGAAAGCGGTCGATGGAACCAGACTATTTGTGAGTTTCAACTTCCTATTATTTAAGATCATTTTGAAAACATTTTCCCATTCAAAGGATATAACATTTTTTAAATACTCACCACTATGGAAATTGTCCTAATTTTTCATCATTATGAAACCCATGGATGAAAGTGCACATTTATGCACTACTGTGGTACAGCATTTTCAAGTCCACAGATATTAGTTGTACCCATGATTTCCACTGAGACTTTATTGATTTATCTTGAAGGTTCCTCATTGTAGCATTAACTGTTCTAGCTTGCATTAATTGCATTAATTGAATTACAGTCACGTAATTGCCTCAGTGGAAATAAATACACTCCAAGCAAAGCAATAAGCAAGTGGCAGACTCTGCAGCAAAAAAGTTGCATAATGCACTTTTAATACATCAGATATCTGCTTTCTGATTCTTTGCTTAGGAGATTTTGAGGACTTTCCACCTTTTACTGTTCTGAAGTACATGGCTAGACATTCGAAAAACAATTCAAGAAAAAGAGAAGAGATGGTACAAACTCACATTCGGAGCTCCTCAAACGTCTTCACAGAGAACAGTGGGGAGTTGGGGTCTCGCTGAAGTATCTCCACATGATTCCTGCTCCTCACCAAACTGGTTCTGATCAGTTTATTCAACAAACTCTGCTCAGCAAGATTGTTCTTCTCTGCCTCCGCATCTCCACCGGCCCCAAGTTTGACCTCTCCTGCGCTTGAAGACCGCTTTGTGATGACATTTCCTTTGGTTTAACAAAAGAATGATTAGCCATTGTCATGTCAAAAAAAAGCAATTTTTCTGGTAGTTCGTGGAGATTGTATAACGTTACCTGAAATGTTCCACATTATGGCATTAAACATAATTATTTGGCATTTATGTAGGCCAAACAGGCTGCAAAGCTGTAACTTGGCCTGATGTTCTGCTAGTCTCCATGGTAATTGATCAGATAAATGCTGTACTGTGTGATCCTCTATTAAAAAAAAAAGTATTTCTCAAAACTAAAGAAGTTAAAAGTTTTGTTCTGGTATAGTTTCGTCATGTTTCATCATTTCTCTGAGTTTCACATTGTGTATTTTGGGCAAGTTATAAAACAGGGGAGCTTTATATTTGGCTTCTAACTAAAATAAAACAGAGTCTTTGGATGCTTCACAGTATGTCAGGTTCAATGCCACACTTCTTGTACTGTGAGACATCTATGCAAAGCAATACCATCTCCATGGAGACCAGCTGACAAACCAGAAAAATTACATAGTGCATCTTTACTGGGCATTGGTTCAAGGCCTCCACAATTATTTTCTTACCATTAATATCAGATTTCAGAGTGGGTGGGGCACTTCTTCGCCCCCCTTTCTTTGCAAACTGTTAAAAGAAAAAACACAGAGTGAATATTTAACCCAATTAAATACAAATACAGTACAGCGATGTGAGCGATGTTAAACTTGAATTAGTTAAAGTTAGCAGTTAATGTTTTTTTTTTTTTAATCTTCTTCCAAATCTCTATGTGTAATTTCTGATTTTAACAATGCAAAATCAAATTAAATGCAATAACTGTCAGGAAAAAAAAACATGCATTCCCCCAAAAATTTGTTTTAGTCTGCAACGTTTTCGACAGCACATGGGCTACGCAAGTGAGCACGTTTTCCGACGAACTCACCTTTATCGGTTCAGATGTGGATTCTTGATGATCCACAGCAAGCGCCCACGAATCTTCCGACATTTTCAAATAATTTCGGTGTTTTGTGAACGTTTTTGGGTTTGAGAGGATGAAAAAGTGGAATAAATAACCAAACTATTAGCCGGATAGCGCTACACGGACCATGCGCCGTTAAACTGTCGACACGAGGTCACGCACAAATCGAACACTCTAGAGGGGCCTAACAACTGCTGCTAATGCGGCCGCCATCTTGAAACTGTAAGCCAATTCTTCATGGTACATTTCATTGCATTAAATAAAAAGATAATTAATGCTATACCTATAGTGACCAGATTTTAAAACTAGGAATTGGGACATCCCTTGTTTGCTGTTGTTGATAATAATACAATTGTGAAACGAATGCTTAATTAAGGAAAGTTGTTCAGCACTTGGCACTAATAAGAGTCCGTATTGTAATATTTTCTTTGTGTGGCAACGTTAAAGGTTGTATAGAGGATTTTTTTTATTTTGTTTCAGTAGCATTATAGACATGCAGCAGCCTTGTAATTATGGTGACCAAAACAAAAAGGATGAAAATCCATCAACTGTGGACGGGGTGGGGCCAGATCATAGACTGATGAGGCTACTTCGTTATTGATTAGCTATTGGGTTGCCAATCAAACCAATAGCTTCTAGCTTCTAGCGTAACCATAGACTACTTGAACGTAACTGACCCACCGGCGCGCTGGGATGACGTGGTTTACGTACGCCCCACACGCACTCCACGGAGTCTTGGCGGCTTTTTCGCGGTGTAATTTCCTCGCAATTAACACAAAGTTTGTTGCTATGACAGACAAGAATCCACTACCAGTTAACCCCACAGACTGTATAAAAAAGTGGACTAAGCGAGTGTGACGTCACTCATAGCGTTTAGCGGCGCTCAAATGAGTCTCGCGATGCTAACGGTTACAGGAGTGATTCTGGAGCCAGGCTTTATATTATGAATAGGATTTTTTTGACTAACAAAATAGCGGGGAAAAAAATCAGGATCATGTGTCGCGGGTTAATAAGAACATTTTAAGACCAAGATGACCAATAGCTTCTAGCTTCTAGCGTAACCATAGACTGTGTGAACGTAACTGACCCACCGGCGCGCTGGGATGACGTGGTTTACGTACGCCCCACACGCACTCCACAGAGTCTTGGCGGCTTTTTCGCGGTGTAATTTCCTCGCAATTAACACAAAGTTTGTTGCTATGACAGACAAGAATCCACTACCAGTTAACCCCAAAGAAAGTCTGCTTTGAGGTCACTGTAAAGAGACGAGAAGGTGAAAAGAAGCAAAGCCAAGCTAAGGTGATTTTCTGAGATTCATTCCAGCGATGGCGTCACTGAAGCAGACCTTGGTCTCTAAATTATTTCTGGACAGGTAACCTCTGCTTATCATTTGAAATAGTACTTTATTTTCAAGAGCTTGACGGACGTTTTTCAGGACAAATGTGATATCCTGTATCTGAAAACGTGATTTTCAATGCAAAGTAATAGTCCGCTTATTATATTAACAGCTACTTAATTGCATTTACAAGTCTTGTACAGCTATAACTGAGGAGCGAACTTGTTTGTCTTGGATAAACTACTTCATTAAAAAAGTTAAATTTGAAGTAATCACCAA
>KN492012.1:2334-18428 GCA_000787155.1 Scartelaos histophorus
GGGAAAGAGAGATAGAGAGGAGAGAGAGCAAGGGATGGTGAGAGAGAAAGGCAGAGAGAGGGTGAAAAGGAGATATAAAGATAGAGGGGGAACAAAGGGGAAACAGAAAGAGAGGGTAGGAAGAGGGAGAGTTGGGGTGAGGGAAAAAGGAGAGACTGAGGTAAGAGAGAGAGACAGACAAAAAGAAGGAAAGAGAGGGAAACAGAGAGAGAAAGGGGAGAGAAAGAGATGAAAATGAGTAGAGAGGAGAGTTATGAGACAAATAAGGAGTGAGAGAGAAGGAGGGAGCAGAAAAAGAGAAAGGAGTGAGAAGGAAAGAGAGAGAAGGTGAAAAAACGAGAGAGATGAAGAGAGGAAAGAGAAAAAGGTGGAAATGGAGAGAGAAAGAGAGTGGAAGAGGTGGAAAAAGAAATGGAGAGAGGAGAGGTTAGATGCAGTTGGATGTTGGATGAAATATTGAAAAAAAGATTGATATGAAACTCATTGGCACTTGAAGACGCTGCCGCAGTCAGACGAGTGGTTTTGTGCCATTTTATTTTAAAAAATAGATTCTTTTTTGAATAGTGAAAAGTCCTCCAAATGTCTCCTCCAATATCCACGAACAGTCCTGCAGAAATGGAGGATGGAGACGATGTTGTCTCCATGGAGATGGACCTGGAATGGTCCACTGTTTGCCTTTATTCAGAGACTTTATTCAAAGACTTTTTAGCCATTTTTCCCCCGTTTTGGTTGCATTAATTGGACCGAAAACCACGCATTATTACTTAAAGTGGGCTTGCATCTCCACAAACCTTACTCTTCCACTTTGACTCTAATTTTTCACATTTCTACACTACACAAACACTTAAATCTATCTGAAAACGACTGAAAAGTAGTGAAATTATCTGTCCGTGCAGCAAGAGACTTTTACTTGACAACTCATCTTAAAATAAACTACCTCTAGACTAGAATTAAGCAACCTCAGAACTAGTAAGTAGAGAATAAATTTGAAAATAAGATGAATAACTTGGTATAAGTTTTAAAATCTTGACCAGATCAGAGAAATTTGCAGTTGCACCTCCATGGAGAATGTTGCAGTGTGGTTTTAAATTTGTATTTCTGCCAACTCCTGAAAGTTATTTACTCGATATTGACCGATTTTGAGTTTTCCGCAGCCGATACTGATCCCAGTTGTTTAGAATCCAAAGCTCTGCCGATATTGATATTTTTCCCTAAACTATGTAATTTAAATTTACTACAAACTCAACTTTTTTCATTACAAACCTATAAGAGGATTGTGTAGTCATGTTTTGTACTGATATCTTTTTGCATTAAAGGTCCATTGTATAACGTTTCTAGCGGAGGGTTCGTCAAATGCTTTTCCCCATGCTTTTCTATAAACACTGTATGCAATCTGCTTGAAATGTTCCACAGTATGGCATTAAACCTTCCTATCTTCACAGAGACCAAACCAGACCAAGTTACAGGTCAGGTCTGTGGAGGATGCCTGTTTTTCTCTGTGTTTTTGAGCTGTAAAGCCACCTGTAACTGAATAAATGTCACACTGTGGAACATTTCAAGCAGATTCCAGTCAGTGTCCATAGAAACAAGCAGCTGATGGACCATAAACATGACACAATGCACTTTTAACGTGTTAAAATGACGCTTTATGTGTCCAAATCTACGTCATATCTCTTTATTTCTATTACATACTGCACCTTTTCATATGGATAAACACATGCATTCTGTCTGTGACCAGGGTCTCCACTCCACAGATCTGACCTGTAACTTGACCTGTTGATGTCACCTGCTCGTTTTCATAGAGACAGATACATTTAATATCACAACAGCGTTTTTTTTTTTAAACTTTCTTTTATTTAAGTTTTCAGTCAAGATAGCAGTTGCAAACAAGGCAAAGTTTTAGTTAAGTTTTTTGCTTATTGGCTAATATTGTCACTTTTAATAACAAGTGTATGTTTTTTTTCCAGACGGACGCAGGCTGGATCGGGTTCTGGTCGGTCATTGGTGGATGTGTGTTTGGAATCGCCATGGCAAAGTAAGTCTTGAAACAGAAAAAAATACATTTATACTGCTTCTTGTGTTAAAACTCTATTTTATGCGTTATTGTGGCGTTAAATGAAGGATTATAATCGTCTAAAATGTCAAATTTGAATTTTAAAAATATAGTACTTTCAGCTGACAACTGACAAGTACGACTTTGGGGTTGAATAATGGCACCATTTTCTGAAGCTATTGTGACAAAAAAGGAGTTAAGAGTTGGTGTATTATACAGTTTGAGAAGCTGTAGTTCACAAAAGCAGCACTACAATGATCACTAAAGTATTATTACGTAAAATGAACAAAGCCAAAATTGTGAAATTGATTCCACTACTTATTTATTACAAATTATGTCAAAATCTCATCTTTTCTTGTTCTCGTGGACCTGATCTCTCAAGTGTCTCGTCTCCTGATCGGTTCTGCTCTGTCTGAGGTTCTTCAAATTAGACCTGATCTGAGCTTTTATTTTCACACAATCTGACCAGAAAAGTCAAAGTGCTTTGAATCAAGGAACCACTCGCTTAAATTCACACACACATTTATACACCAATGTACGCAGACACTGGGAGCGAAGGTTGCATACACTAGACACAACAAAAGCTTGCCCAAAGACACAACAACAACAAAATGCTTAAGATATCAAAAGTGGTCATGGTAATGGAAATGGTAATGACCGAAAGGAAACGAGATCGGCAGAAATGAGTTTCCTCCACAGGGTGGCAGGGCGCTCCCTTAGAGATAGGGTGAGGAGCTCAGTCACACGAGAGGAGCTTGGAGTAGAGCCGCTACTCCTTCATGTCAAGAGGAATCAGCTGAGGAGGCTCGGGCATCTGGTCCAGATGCCTCCTGGGCACCTCCCTCGGGAGGTGTTCATGTCCCACTGGGAGGAGGCCCCGGGGAAGACCCAGGACACTCTGGGGGAACTATGTCTCCCGGCTGGCCTGGGAACACCTCGGGGTTCCCCCGGAGGAGCTGGAGGAAGTGTCTGGGGTGAAGGAAGTCTGGGAGTCGTCTAGGGTGAAGGAAGTCTGACAGTCTCTGCTTAGACTGCTGACCCCGCGACCCGGCCCCAGATAAGCAGAAGAAAATGGATGGATGAATGTATCAGAAAATGACTTAAAAAATAGTGAAATTATCTTGCTGCATGAACAGATAATTCTACTTGACAAGTTATCTCAAACTAAAAACTACCTCGATGAGAATTAAACAATCTCAGAACTAGTAAGCAGTTAATTAATCTGAAAACAAGATGAATAACCTGATCGAAGTTTTAAAATCTTGACCACATCAGAGAAAACAGTGTGTGGATCTGACGGCTCCACCAGTGATGTTCGTGTCGAGTGATTTAACTCCAACTTTTGGATAAGTGGACAAACTTTCTACCAACAGAGCACCACCAGCACCATGTCACTGCTGCTCAATACATCTTTGTGGCTGTACAGTCCAGAGTTATTATGGCCTTTCTTTGGACCTGCTGTTGCTCATTTGAACTGAACTCACTCGAGCTCCAGCCCCACCTCTGCCCCACATCTGCCCCTCCTCTGCCCCGGTGTAACACAAGCTCCTCTTTTCCCTTCGCTGTTTATAAGATGCACAGAAATATTATGCAAATGTTCAGATCCACGTTTCTGCTGACTCCAGTGAAAATGTAAATGTAACCACTTGGTTTGAAGCCGAGTCTGATTTGTTAGCTGCAGTTATCAGCAAATAAGGTTCAGCTTATTTAACAACATCTGAGGAAGTACAGTTGAGTAGTGGTAAGGGCTGTGCTGCTAATCCATTTTTAATCAAGAACCAGACTCTTACTTCGTTTTTACTAATGAATAATCAGCTTGGGTCGTGGTTTGAAGCCGAGTTCAGACTTTGACTAATTCTTTTCTATTAAAGAACTTAGCCTAAATATGCAGAGTTTCTTTCTACCAACAGAGCACCACCAGCACCATGTCACTGCTGCTCAATACATCTTTGTGGCTGTACAGTCCAGAGTTATTATGGCCTTTCTTTGGACCTGCTGTTGCTCATTTGAACTGAACTCACTCGAGCTCCAGCCCCACCTCTGCCCCACATCTGCCCCTCCTCTGCCCCGGTGTAACACAAGCTCCTCTTTTCCCTTCGCTGTTTATAAGATGCACAGAAATATTATGCAAATGTTCAGATCCACGTTTCTGCTGACTCCAGTGAAAATGTAAATGTAACCACTTGGTTTGAAGCCGAGTCTGATTTGTTAGCTGCAGTTATCAGCAAATAAGGTTCAGCTTATTTAACAACATCTGAGGAAGTACAGTTGAGTAGTGGTAAGGGCTGTGCTGCTAATCCATTTTTAATCAAGAACCAGACTCTTACTTCGTTTTTACTAATGAATAATCAGCTTGGGTCGTGGTTTGAAGCCGAGTTCAGACTTTGACTAATTCTTTTCTATTAAAGAACTTAGCCTAAATATGCAGAGTTTGTGCGTTAAACTTCTGAGTGAAACAAAACACAACTCTGGGTGTGTTTGCGATGAGGAAACAACATTATAACATAGATCAGCAAACAGCGTCATGTGGATCCTTTAAATCCATGCTCAAAATTAGCCAGAATGTGCCCATGTTGTGCCGTTTTCTGATGTAAGTTGTAAGATTTCCCATCACAAACATGCCTGGAGTTGTGTTTTGTTTCATTCCTGTAAGTAAGTCTAAAATAAAAAAAAAAATGAAGAAACATAACCTATTTAACTTTGAAAATTTTACCAGTTTTCATAATCTTAAAATATTTGTAAGTGTTTTAACTGTGATACACCACAGAACTCATGAACCATTAACTGCAGACACAGAACTAATGCTGCGTTCATTTATCCATCCGACTCGGATCTCGGACATGACGTCACATTTGAGCTTTAAGCATTTTTTTAAATGTTTTCATTTGTCCCATCTGGAGAAAAACATGGACACTAACCGCAAAACTGTTGTTGCTTTAGCATTAGCCAAGTACCAGGCTCCAAAATAAGTCTGTGCTTCAACTACACAACCTGGAGGAAGAATTCAGTATAAATAATATAATTCAGTACATTAATGAAGTGAAATCATTTGTGTCGCGTGATAATCGATCATTTTGATACGTTAGCTAGCAGGAAATGGGCTAAAAACATGACACGACCAAATCCACAGGCAGTGATACAGATGCGGTTCTGCAGTAACACGAGTAACACGAGACTGAAATTGAAATTTTTGTCACCAAATTGTCCAAACACAATGAAAACAGTTCATACAAGTGAAACTGAGTGCAGCCATCTTGGATTTTATCTCGAAATCTTGTTGCTCGGGTCGTCCGAAGAAAAGGGGCGTGTCAGTGCGTGTCGCTAGGCAACATTCTCGGATCTCCGAGTCAGAAAGAAAAATGAACGCACCGTAACACAACAAGTGGTAATTGTGTTGTCCCAGTGTCCAGGACTCTGGGTCAGTCTCTTTCTCTGCCAAAGGGGTCAGACTGTGGAACTGCTACCAGCTTATGTCAAATTGGAAACCAATAACAACAAAATGTAGAAGTAAATTAAAAATACTGTAAATACTTTCTCCAACCAAAAATATACTGAAAATGTACTGTATATATCTTACCTGTTTGTAACTTATGTGTCTCGTCTGTTTTTATGCATGTATTTTATATTTTTTTTATTTGGACAGGTGTTGAAAACTCACACTCAAAGCAATGCATCTGGCTTGTCTAATGCGATTGTGATGTCCTTAATAAACTTACATTAAAATCAAATTTAAATAAAAAGCCTGTCTACATCTCTGAAGTTTGGATGTAGTTTGGATGATTTCAGCCCAAAAATTGCTCATCTTTACAACATTCTAAATCTTATTTTCTTTCTTTGTTAAATGTAAGTTCTGAGAGTATGGAGACTATACGTTGTGCCTTCATACCTTTTTATAAATAATAATACATATTTATTTATAAAGCACTTTTAAAATTAAGGTTTACAAAGTGCTGTACAAGCAGCAATGAACAATCCAAAAAAGACACACAAAAGCAGACATAAATAGAAGAAAAAGAACTAAGGAATAAAATGAAGCTAAAACCAGAAACCAGCTAAAGGAACGCCAACTGATAAAAAAAAAAAAAGGGTTTTAAGAAGTAATTTAAAAGAAAAAATGTTCAAATAAATTAACTCTAACTTTGGAGATGCAGACAAACTAATAATAAAATGTTACTCAAACACACGTGAATGAGAGAAAACACAACTCCAGGTCTGTTTTTGACACATCATAACGTGTCTTAAAGCTCACAGGAGTCCAGTTTGTGTAATATAAGACCTTTAACGTGAGCACAACGTCCGCTGATGAATATAGAACGTTAAGGAGCTAAGACAAAGTACTGGAGCCGCAGAAGGCAAAGGGCCCATTCATCGGCACTGTGAGTGATATATGCAGATGGGACGGCGCTCTCAGCTCCGGCCCTGGGTTTTCTGAACGACGTAATCAGGAGAATGAGCCGCCACAGACTCGGATGTTAATGAATGGAGAGGCAGAGCGTGAGTAAACAAAAGCACTGAATTATTGTGTTGATTGTACAGAGACGTGTGTGTTCAGTCTTAATAAGGCAAAGGGCCCATTCTTTACACAGCTGTGGAGAGTAGAGCGCTTTTTCTACTTGGGACTGTAAGGTATGCCAAGTGGAGCTAATTTGCTGGGTAAATGTGGTGTAAATAACAAATATAATCCAAAAATAACTTGTTAATACATTTTATGGATTATGGAACGAACAACATGGAGTGATTTTACAGAAGTTTTTGCACAGGGAGTCCCAAAAAAATCATTTCGCACGCCATTATTTTTGACAGTTCTTGCTGAAATAACAAAAAATGTTCACAGCATGTACCAGTCCCTGACAAAAGTCTTGTTGCTTATCCATTTTGTAGAAACAAAAGCTTATAACCTGACTTTAAATTAATAAATTGGTTTTAGAAATGTCTCATATGAAAACTAAAACCCTCCCAAATTATGCTCAATATACTAAAATAAATTTGCTTCACTGAAGAAAGATCGATCATTTAATGAATACAGAAAGGTCAGATTTTGGCAAGACAAAAGGGTCACTAAGGGTCAAAGGTCAATTTTGAAATGATTTAAAAACTGAAAACGGTTCCTTAAAGGGTCCATTTAGCTGTTTTTTGATCTATGTTATAATGTTTCCTCATAAACAGGCCTGGAGTTGTGTTTGGTTTCATTCACACATTTTTAACACACAAACTCTGCATATTGAGGCATGTTTAGGTCTTCTCTCAAACAGAAACACTCATGTGGTTATACAGGAAGTGCTCCATTATATCATTATAGCTCTAGAATTGCTCATCTCTTCAAAACCACCACTACGTGACATCACAACAGGAACAGAACATTTTGAACTTTGGAGACGCAGACAGACTAATAATAAAAGGATTATTCAAGCACAATTTCAGATATGTTTTTGATCAGATAACAACATTCTAACATGATCTAAAGCTCACAAGAGTCCATTTTTGCATAATATAGGATAATTAAACTGGTCCTGGCAACACCTTATCATAGAAACATAGTGGGAGAGGCGTAGGCGGAGATAGGGGGTAGGTGTAAACTAGATTTTTCAGCACACACAAGCCTTGAATGCTCAAAAAACACCTCCGAAACTAAGACAATCCTGGATGATATGTCCTCCTTAAATAATCAAGTGTTCAAGAGAAGTAGCTAAATATGAAATTGTGTTTGTTGAATTATCAGTGGGGCAATGTTATTCCTTCTTTACTTTATGCATTTCAGTCATCCGTCTTATTCGCTGCGAGTTTATAAGCGGTTTTCACAACTTTCAGAGAGGCGGTTTTGCCATTAACGTAAAGCTAACAGCAGCTAACATGCTAACACGCACTTCCTGATCATCGCAGTGGACTGATTTTGACCTCAAGAGCTGCTTAAACGATATATCTCTACTGGGGCGAGACACATTTTCCTGAAAAAATAAAAAATAAATAAATCGGTTACATGGTCTTTAATGGCGAACACTTTGAACTAGCTGTGTCGTTTTGAGTCTGCGCATTGCTATTTTTAATCATGAATCACAGAGTACATTTGGTGCGTTTCTATGTGTCTCGCAGCCATTTATTTTTAGTGTTTCAGAAAAGACATGAATTTCCCTTAATATTTATTTTATTCAAATCACCCGTCGCCTCTCTCCTCTTCATTAAAGCCAGTCGTCATTACCCATCTTCACCCCAAAGCGACGACTCCTTTCCCTTGTATGTATAACTTCTACCCTCCGTTCATCTCAGTTATTAGATAAAAGAATGCCTTGCTTGGTGTTTTTTAATTTATTCCCCTTGTGCTCGTGCTCACCCCCATCTCCATCATCTGTGAGGCATCATTAAGTACAGTCTCTGGAAACTCAAAGTAATGAACTGACTAAACCTGCCACGGTGGCCACAAAAAGTCCATTTATTAAGTAGCAAATTTGAATTTTCTTACCCGGTAACAGCACTAACCTTCGCTATAGTTTTTTTTTTTTTTTGTACTGTTAATATTTTATTGCAAATGTTCGGAAATGCATTGGATTCTTGTGAGTTTAGCTTTTTAGCATATTTAAGTTTTTCTCAAATGTTCAGCGGTTTCCAATGTACTCGAAGGGACGCACTGATCCATTAAAGTTTGCCAGACTGGATATGTGATCCAAAATATCGGTTCTGTCGATATCCTGGTTGGAGATCGATGTCATAAGTCTGTTTACTGGTCGCAGTGTTGTTACGTTATTACTTGAGAGATAAATACGAGCTACATTACACATTTTGACACATTTGTTCTTAGGAAAATAAAGTCTATTTTCAGTCTCTGCACTGGTTTTGGTTGATATCGGAGATCGGCAGATAAGCCAAAGTGGTAGAATTGGTGTTGGAACTCAAAAAGATGGATCGGTAATGCACATTAGCAAACACAGCCAAAAACATTTTCAAAAATACAGTGATCGAGTGAAACAATACAGATACGAGTGTGCATGGTTCTGTTTAGGTTTTAAGTTTGATTTTCAACAGAAAGGTGAGAGTGACGAACTGAAAAACTGTTGGCTGATGTGTCACTGTTGTGTTATTTGAGAAAAATGTGTTTAACAGAACAAGTCAGCTCACCAGTTGCACTTACAGATGAGTCAGTTCTGTCTAGTCAGACTGTAAAACTACAGGAAATGTGTTTGTTTTTTTCCAAAATTGACATATATTCAATGTTACATATAAAAAGAATAGTCAAGTCTGTAGTTTGGGTCCAACTCTGTGCTTTGACATTTTAAATAATGACTCAAAGCTGACTGTTGCTTTAATCCAAACTTGATGAGCTCGATGAGTGACAAAGCTCTTTATCAGAGGCTGTAGTGTGAGGAGCAGAGCACACTAAGCCTCTTACACTCCACAGGCTCAGATTGGACCGATACACAGGCTTTAACACGGGTCTGGACTGAGGACTGCGGGAACACCAGAATCTACAATCTCTCCTCTCTCACAAATGTGAATTTGTAAATCAGAGATCACAAAATAAAGCAATTTATAGCACCATTGACCAGCACCTTCATACCTGCAGTGGCCTGGCTGTGTTTCCTGTGTACAGTCCTTCATCACTTCTCAGTATATGCTGTTCAGATCTAATAGTGTATTTTCCATGGCCGTGACTCATGCATTTCTAATCTTCCTCTGTGTTGTGCGCAGGTTTGCAGACTCGATTCGGGGCATGCTGAAGCTGATCCTGGTGCTGATGTTGGCTGGAGCGTCTCTGGCCTCCACGTGGTTCACTCTGACCTGTCTGAGCCAGTACACCCACCTGCCCTCCACCACAGGTTATTATTGCTGTAAACTTTGAGATGAATCAGACCGCTGTGTACTGCCTGCCTCTAATTATGAAGTACTTTATGGATTGTAAGTTCTGGAGTGCTTGGCAGTTCTTCTTCAGGTTGTCGTCCAAACTACCTTGTCAATGCCCAAACTCGTCTAATCTCAGAAGCCAAACAGGGCTGGGCCTGGTTAGAGCGAGGATGGGGACCCCTGGAATACCTGGATGCCCCACCTTGCTCAAGGGCAAAATGTTGTTTTATCAGTAGGCAAGACACTTCACCCACATTTCCTATCCTATTATGAACGCAGTGTGTGTGTGTGCGAGTGTGTGCGCGTGCGTGTGCATGCTTGTGTGTGTGTGTGTGTGTGTGTGTATGTGTGTGTGTGTGTCCATCTGCCCCATACCAACTGTGGCTACAATATGAATAATACATGGAGAAAAAAAACAAAATATACAACTTTGTGTCGAGAACATCACTATATAAAACTGATGCATTACTTTTCACTTTGCAATCTAAAAAAACATCTGTGCATGCCCAAAGAATGTATGCCTGTGGATGTGTCACCTTTGCGCCAAAAACAGATCACCCCAGCCATTTATCTCGCACGGGGGTCTCCAACCTTTTTCTTTTTTTTCCTCTGGTTTAGGTACTTTGACAAAACAAAAATGCCAGAGAGCTCCTCATTTTAACAGAAGAAGTAAAGAGTAAAGTGAATATAAGAGCCAGTTTGATGACTTTAAAACATTTACACAACTATTATGTGTTTATTTGTGCACAAAGATAGACATCACAATACGTATGATTCAGAAATCCTATGGCGAGCGGCTTGGAAGGGGGTGGAGAGCTCCTGGTGGCTCCGGAGCTACAGGTTGGAGACCCTGGTCTAGCACATTGTTTAACATCATAATTGGCTTTGGCTGAGTTATCGAATCATTTCAACTTGGTGAACAGAACACAGCACTTTGTATTGCATCGAGTCGCCACTAAATATTGACTCATTTAGCCTCCCTCGGCCCCAGCCAAGAGCACGAGTCTGTAGTTCCAGTTTATGATATCAGCTCTCATCATCCATCATCATTGCGCGCTCCCAGGCTGCTGCTCTGTGACACTGCCCAGAATCAGGCTCTGGCTCCGGGTCGGTCCTCCTGCTCCACCTGGCTCCTCCTCCGCAGCTCATCTCCTCCATCCAAAGCTGTTACGGCACTGCCAGGACACTGGGATCGGCAGCACCACCACAGGCCCCGGTGAATGAGTGACCCTGCATTCTCATTCTAATTAAATTGGATTCACAGGAGAGGGGCCGTGTAATTATGTGCCACTGGGCAGAGGCGTCCAAAATGAACACAGATTACTGTATAATCATAGAACCCAATTCTCCAATATGTTGACAGTCAGGAAAATATTTAAAGCCGCTGTGTGACATTTAAGTAGAAATAGACTAGACATGTCCATGGAGATTGATACAGGTCAGATCTGTGTAAAGGCAAACCCACTCACACTAATAATACATGTGTCACAAGGCATTTCTGAGCTATAAAAACACCTGTATTGGAATAAATGCACAATCAATGAGTTTAATGCCATTTTGTGCAACATTTCAGACAAAACCTATTTATGGAGACAAGCAGGTAGAGGACGTCTTTGGGGTCTTGTGATGGCTTTGCTCTGACTTGTTTTTGTTCATGTGCTTTTTATTGGGAAAAGTCAGGATTTTAATGTCACTATCAAGAAAATCAATGAGTTCACTGATTAAAAACTTGTAAAAGAGCTCACCAGTAAGATTTGTTGTTGCTGTTAGCCTCAAAACTAAACAGTGGCCACGTTTACATGATGTTTTTAATTCCGAATTAAATTATTACTAATTAAATAGATCGGATTTAAATGATTCTCCTTCAAGTTTACATGGAAATGATAATTCCGAATTAAGGTTTACATTGAAAACAGGTTAAATCGTCTTTATTCCCTGGGGAAGGTTCTGATTGGGCAGAGACACGAACGTATTTACATCGACAGAAGAAAACTCACAATCAGCTGCTACCGGAGTTTGGCTTTTTCTTTCCACTTTTGCCGTTCTCTGCCTCCGCTCTTTTCATTTTCTGTAGTTCTTACAGCGAAAAATTGTTTGGGTTCGAGACCAAAGTTTGCTCTGGTGACCGTTTTGCAGAGCATCAAGTGGAATAAACGTTTACATGATCACGGTGACCGTTTTGCAGAGCATCAAGTGGAATAAACGTTTACATGATCACGGAATAAATAAAATTGGCTTTATTATTGGAATAAACCACCCACTTAAATCGGAATAAAGTTTAATTTTTAATAAGTTTAATTCTGAATAATCATTAGGAAGTTTACATGGTCTTTTTAAACCGGAATTAACTTTTATTCCGAATTAAATTATTTTTAATCAGATTTAAACCTCTCATGTAAACGGGGCAGTTGTTTACTTTAGCCGCTTAACGTTACATCTGTAATTCATTTCCCAGTGTTAGTCTCGGGTCTTTCTTGTGCAGATCTGTCTTTTATGTTATAAGCACAGACTGTATAAAGAAGTGGACTAAGGAAGTGTGACATTACCCAGAGCGTTCGGTTCCAGTTAATTTGGAGCAGAGTTCCATTTTAGGAATAGGAAGTGATTTAGAGTCAAAATAGCGAAATAAAAACACCAGGATAATGTCGTGTAGTGAGTTAATACGATCGTTTTCAGACCAAAATGAGCAGTTACAGAGGCAGGGGCAACGTTTGGTCAATAGAAGTTGAATGGATGGAATCGACGGAGCTGGAAGTGCACTCATGCTCACTTCGTAATATGAAACATTCTGAGGATGTTTTCCCATTTAAAAGATAGAATAGTTTGGTTTTTGTTTCTCGCTTTGGCCGAAGTCCTGATTTTTCCATCATTCTGAACAGACACAAATGAGACTCCGGTCTGATTCAGAGGACGGTCCCGGTGTCGTGGGCCGGTTTGATCCACTCCATGATCCGAGCGGCGAAGATCAGCTCCAGGGTGGATATCTTCATGTGAGCGCGAGCACCAGACTCATTCTCACAAACTGTTACTGATACTGCAGCCAAATGGGAGCAGCTGTGCAAACCCCTCAGCCAATGTTTAATCTGAGGCCTTCATCCTGACCCACAGCACAGACGGTCACAACTCAACTAAAAGACATCGTCGGTAGTCGATAAATCCGAGTCAGTTCTGCCGACATCTGTTGCGAATACGTTTCATTGCCGCAGTTGGGGAAAATATGGATGCCCGAAAAAGTTGAATGTTTATTTTGTTAGCTTAAGAATCCCATATACAGTGTGTGCAACGACATTTAGGACAGGCTACACATGAATCACGAGGGCTGCATCCCAATCTCAAAGAATTCAACCATCTGACTGAACCCTGAAGGAGTTAGCATCAGGTATCGCCAGGTTCTGCTAATAAATCAGTTATGGCAGTTTGACCATTACGATTTACAGTCAAAATACAGAAATAAAGACACCAGGGTCATTTAGAGCGAGTTAATACAAACATTTTGAGACTAAAATGAGGAGCCCGGGAGGAGGGGCAACGTTTTTCAGTAGAAAGTGAATGGATGGATTCGATGGAGCTGGAAGCGCGACCATGACAGGTCTAAATGTCACTACAAAGTTTTTTAGAAGAAACTTTTCTCTGCAGACACACAACTTCAATATCAAAATGACAAAAAGACAGTTCTCCACGTTTACTGCGAGCGCTGACATTTTAGCCGTAAATCCAACCAGCTCGGTCCGCACTGAACTAGCCCCAGTTCGTGTTTCGGACCCCGACTTCTCGAGGTGGAGGTCAGTTTTTCCCGAGTCCTGAGCACAATAGAACACATCAGTAAACTTCTATTGGTCATATTTGTTACTTTGCATGTTTCGGTGGTGGACCTATAATCCTTTTCTTCATGTATTTATTTTAAAGTGTAATATTATTGTATATTTAATCCATTTTAAACTTGAATATTGACCTAAAACGGCTTAAAATTAAAACTTGGACCAATGACCTCCTGTTCAAAACATGTGGCATTTGTGTTTTTGAACCTAGATGTTTGATCCAAAGTCAAAATTAAACGTTTTAAATTGCAAATAAATACAGATCTATGAACTGAGATGGAGGCAAGACAATACTTTTACTTATACTCTTGATTAAACCATTCCAAATAAAACAGTGAGTAAGATAATGATGAGAGAACGCTGCCACTGAAAGCTCTTTTTACCCTCTTTGTCCCAGTATATTGTCTGCCTTCACTCATCTTTTTTTATTGAGAGCCAAATTTGAACATAAAGTTTTATTTGGAAAGAAAAGTGTCAAGTTTAAACTGATGTATGTGGGTAAAAACATTATCGTGTCATATTCAGCTCAGCCCCACTACCTGTTTTACTGTTTGTTTTCTGCACCACAAAAGCACAGCCAATTTCTGCTGTGAAAAAGTTCACCTACTCAAAACTACATAGTGCCACTCGGACGCATTATTTGTTTTTTCATGTGTATCTAAAATTATGTTTGCCTCCTGAATCTTCAGACAAATAAAACGTCCCTGGTGCGAAGAGGCATTTCTCACACCACACGGAAGTATTCTGTGAGCTCTCCAGGGGCTCTAACACACTTTTTACTGTTTCAAAACCGGCTATTTTCCCTCCGTCCGAACCATTTCTCTTTTGTTTTCCCTTAAATTGCAGCCTCAGGAGCAAAGTTTATGAAATGGAATGTTATTTGAGGTGGAGGCTTTGTCATAAATCTTTTCGGCGCGGCGCAGGACGAATGTGGAGGTGGCATACATCAAAATGAATGTACAATAAATTCAATAACTTAACACTTTGTTACAATCACGGCTCAAACTGGAGACTGTGTGGGATTTTATCATCAGTAAACCTTTAGTCAAGCGCCCCCTTTCTTCCCTTTTCGATGTGGCAGTTTTTTTTTCATTTCCTCTACTCGTCTTTTGTGCCTTTTGTGTTTTTTGAAGGTTCTATGTTACGCCAAATTTAATCTTGTGAGCTTTTAACCGTGATAGAACGTTCTTATTTCGTCAAAAACATACCCGGAGTGATGTTTTCTTTCATTCTCACATGTTTGCGTAATGCTGCATTATTAGTCTTTTCACATCTCCAAAGCTCAAAATGCTCCGTTCCACCTTGTGATGTCATATAGTGGTGATTTTCAGCAGGCAGCTAACGGCTCCTTTTAATTTAGTAGACATGGGGCTGAAATAATCCAAATGATTCCTGTTACAACCCAACTCTGCTAGGGAAACGGAAGTAACTAAAGAACCAAGATGTAAAATGGTAAAACTAAAGTTATAATGTAAAGGAAGAACTAACAAAAGGACGATATTTACAACGATTAACAAAAAGAGGCTCAAATGGAGTAACTGTGCATCTAAAGTTAACAGAACTTAAGTATTTAAATTACAATAAAATAAAAAAAACAAACCAGTGTGTAAACTAACACACAAAGGCTTCATTCATGGAGTTTAAAAACGCAGTGGAGCAATTCCTGTATCACCGCATGACATCACAAGTTGGAACAGTGTTTTCAGTTTGAGAGAAGAAGTCCGGCTAAAAATGCAGAGTTTACGTGTGAAACAATTGGCCAAAACGAAACAAAACCCTGTACATTTTTGTTTTTTCTTGAGAATACAACAGTATAAAACAAATCAGGAAATGGCGTAATAAAAAGCCCTTTCAAAGTAAAATCTGACTAGTTAAAGCGATTATTTGCAATTAAATGTACCGACCTGCCCCTTTTGTATTCTCACATATCACCTCCAGATGTTACCGCAGTCTGATAGTTTAAAAAAGCCAAATAAACTTGCAGACGGGAGCTTTAAAACACTAAATGGAAGCTTTTTGAGGCTGACTTTAGTGACAGAGGGCCCTGCACAGAGGGAGATAGTGGAGGATGTGATTTCTCTGCCTCGGCTCTTGCTCGTCTGCTTAAAGTTTAGTGTTGCCTCTGACAGTCGTTCTGTGGAAAAAAAAGTCCCCGCGCTGTGTCCAAATTCAACATTTTCTCGTCATGGATTGCTGGTTTTACATACTTGTCCTCATGGAGATACGTGAGGTTAATGTTATATTGTGGAACACATTGGGAAAATAATCAAATCAAACTTCTAGAACCGTTTTCTTTACGTGTTTAATTATTAGTCTATTAATTGGTCAATGTTGTCTAAGCTGACTAATTATTTTATTTACATTTTATTGTTATTATTTTAGTTTAGTTT
>KN492014.1:20315-30439 GCA_000787155.1 Scartelaos histophorus
CATAGAAGGAGAGGAGAGAGAGGACAGGGGTTACAGGGAGGGGGATAGAGAGAGAGAGAGAGAGAGATGATAGAGGGAGAGAGAGCTGGTGCGGGAGAGAGGGGGAAAGAGGGAGGAAGAGAGGGATGGAGAGAGGGGGATATATAGAGAGAGAGGGATAGAGGGGAGGAGGGGAAAGGACAGAAGAGAAGGGAGAGAGAGAGTTGGATAGAGGGAGAGGAGAGAGGGGAAAAGAGAGAGCAAGGACTTGGGATAGTGGGATAGAGGAAGAGGAGAGAGAGGGATGAAGGAAGGAATGGAGGGAAAGGGGGATAGAGGGACGGGAGAGAGATTAGAGAGAGGGGGATAGGGAGAGAGAGAGGACGTGGGATAGAGGGATAAGAGAGAGAGAGTAGAGAGAGGGGGAGAAAGAGAGAGTTAGAAAGAGAGAGGGATAGGGGAGAGAGGGAGAGAGGTAGAGAGAGGAAAGAGAGGAGAAAGGAGAGGGAGGAAGAGAGAGAGTGGAGAGGGGGATAGAGGGAGAGGAGTGAGAGGTTGAAAGAGATTGAGAGAGGATATGGGATAGATGGAGGGAGAGAGAGAGAAGAGAAGGAGAGAGGAGGTGGGATAGAGGGAGGGGGAGATGTTACCAAAAGGCCATGCGTGAGAAGATGTAGTTCTTTTTAAATAATGTCTTCATGGAGGATCATAACTTGAACTGAACGGTATTAGCAAAGTTACAGAGGAGGGTTTAGGGTTACAGCAGACAGTTGGCTCTCCTGTTTGTTTAGTACTAACTAAGCAAAAACACATTTTATCTGTTGAGCTACACTAAAAACTCCCACCGTAATCTTCCAAGTCCATATCTGGAGTCGCGTTCAGGTTCATTCACACATTTAAGCATCTAAACCAACAATTTAGCAGAACATTTAGAAGGTTTTAAACGAGAGTGGGTAAAAATTTGCTAGTTTTCTCATTCTAGCCTATATCATCAGAGGTATAATACTCCCTACAACAAAAAATAGCAAGAAATGGCTGAACAAGACTATCACACTGTCTTCAGGGTTCAAGTTTACTGACGGTAAATAAACTCGCGAACTAACTACATTGAAACTAACACACCCACTTCTGTCAACTCTCTGGATACTTTACTTTATTCTACAACACATATAATTAATAATATTCAGTATCGTGCTGCAGAAGTGGTTTTGCAAAGTCTTAAAGCTGCACTGTGTAACTTTGCCTCACTGCACGGCGTTCAAATTGCTCGTTATTTCATTATATTTGTTGTTTTTTAGCTTAACAAACCTGCATTTTTCTGTAAATGACCCTAACTCTCCACAAATCAGCCCTGAAATAATAGAAATAACAACATTTCCATGGAGATAGACACTTACACGGTGCACTTTTAACGCTGTCTACACATTTACACGTTTTATTGTGTTTTCAGGACACCGTGGCCCCTTCAAATTACCTACTGATGGTTATCCATTAAATACTTAACTGTGTTTTTAAAGTCCAAGCACCTTCTCCAAACACATTATTATTAGTACTCACATGTCATTTTAAAAGCCTGATTAATGCTTATAGGACTTTTCACTATCGCTGCTTTTCACATCAGAAACATTAGCAGAATTTATTTATCCCCCTTCCTCAAAATCCTGGAAACAAGTTAAGATTAGTCGAATTAAGAAGGTTTTATCACGGTTTGTGTAAACTTTGCTTGACAAGTCAAATGATCTACGAGTGGAACAAGACTTTTTGTACTTAAAATATGAAAATACATCTTGCTTCACTTAAGAAAAACAACAAATCTTTGTACTTTAAATAAACAAAATTGAGGAAAAACACACTTATTCCACTGGCTGATAATTTTACTTGTCAATTCAAATAAAATCAAATGGTCTTTATTTAAGTCCTATTAACTACGCAGTGTACTTCTTGTTTTTAAAGTCCATGCACTTTCTCCAAGCCCATTCTGTTTAATACTCGCATGGCGTTTTAATAACCTGATTAATGTTTAAAGGACCTTTCACTGTCACTGCTTTTCACATCAGAAACATTAGCGCGATTTCTTTCTCCCCATTCCTCGAGATCCTGGAAACATTTGTGTCCCAATCCACCCAAATGAGCGATGCGAGCGTCTGCTGCTGCCCGGGGCCTTGATTTATTCCTCTTCTTGTTGCCTTCCAATGAACTGTGCAGTAAATCAGGCAGGAATGTGTATGTTACAGGAGCACAGGGAACAGTCTGTCCAAGAAAAGGGGAGGAGAAGATCAAGAGGAGTTCTGCGGATCCGGCTTTAACATGAAAACACAGGGTCACGTGGAGCCTTATGTGTGAACTGTATGTGTCAATGAGGTAGTGTTAGGGCAATGCTAACGGCTACATGCTACCAGCAGGGAAAGGGCCATTATGTAAAAGCTGAAGTCTGATTTTTCAGGTTTAAAAGTCTTTTTCTCCATGGAGATATTATTGCTTTGTCCAGAATGTTTCACCAAACTAAGTTACGGGTCAGATCTGTGGAGAGGCGACCCCGCTCACACTGAGAATACCTGTTTTTCTTGTTTTTTTGAGCTATAAAACCACCTATAATCTAATAAATGTAAGATAGAGCTGTTTAATGTCGTATTGTGGAACATTCTAAGTAGAGCGATGGCGTATGTATCCATAGAAACAAGCAAGTGACAGACCCCAAACAAAAAGCTACAGAATAAATCTTTAAATTTAAATCAAATACATGTAAATGATAAAAAAGCTATAGAAATAAAATAAAATAGAAAAGAACATTTTTGAAATGATACAAAAATACAAAAAATAAATAAAAGAATAGAAATAATGTAAATGCCAAATTTTTGACATGATACAAAAACACAAAAAATAATTAAAAGAATTGAAATAATGTAATAGCCAAATTTTTGACATGATACAAAAATTACAAATAAATAAATAAAAGAATAGAAATAATGTAATAGCCAAATATTTGAAATGATACATAAATAAAAAAATAAATAAAAGAACAGAAATAATGTAACAGCCAAATTGTTTGATATGATACAAAAAACTAAAAATAAATAAAAGAATAGAAATAATGTAATTGCCAATTTTTTTACATGATACAAAAATACAAAAAATAAATAAAAGCAATAGAAATAATGTAATAGCTTTTTGACATGCGGTGATCATCAAATTTCTGTGAAAGGCTCAAACAGAAACACCTCACACTACTTTACGTAAAAATAAATAGCTTATAATATATATAGCTTGAACTTTCTGAATTTACGTTTTATTCAAATGCTTAACTAGATGTCCTGGGAATTAAACCGTAATCTGTTTTAACCTTTGAAGTCACAAACAAATGGCTGGGCTCTTTGTGAAGTCTCCAAGTCAGATTTACTCCATCTGTAACTGGCTACGTTTTAATCCCTGGATTTGATTTGGGTTTAATATAATGTGGAGTTATGGACTAAAAGACAATACACTGAGCATTTTGGAGGATTCTGACAACTGATTCCCTTAAATTTGAAAACATCATCTCTTAAAATGAGGTTTCGGGACTTGTTAGTGTAAAAGTCCAAAAGAAAAGATCATTAAACTATAACAATTAAATCACTTTAGAGGCGCACTGTGTAACTTTTCTGGTTCAAGGTGCGCCGCTTGCTTGTCTTTATAAAGCAGTACTATTCTGCCTTTATTATTCCATGATATAGAAATAAACTTGGTAATCACCGTGGAGACAGGTTAATGGTCAGATCTGTGGAGAAACAAGCCCTTAAATAATAAAAACACCTGTAGTTGAACCTATAAATGGAGATATGTTAAAGGGATAGTTAGGTGTGGAGGATAAACTGACTTACCCCCGACAGCCCCGTGAGCCGAGTTCTTGCCCGGTTTTGGTGCTGACAAAAGTAGTTCTGCTAAGTTGGCTGGGGCTGTGAAAATAAAGCGTTTGTCTTCTCAAAGCAATATGTGTTCAAAAGAGTGATACATGTGCATCACAAAACCGACAAAAAAATCAGACATCATAATCGCTTGGCACTATTTTCTCTCGCTCGTATCACTGCGCTGCTATTGCAAGCTGAGAGTCATGCACAAATCCAACACTTTTTTCAGTTGTTTGACCGATGATGCCACGATGTGAAAGAGCTAACGTGAGAGAGCGATAAGTATATAAGCTTGTGTAAGTTATAGTCATAGACAAGTTGCCATTAACTTACTGAGCCGCAAACACAGCGAAACAGGAACAGCTTCACTTGGCAGCAGCGCAGTGATACGAACAGAGAGAAAAATAGTGCCAAATGATTATGAGGTTTGACTTTTTCGTCAACAGCGGTTTTGTGATGCAAATGTATCACTCTTTTGGACACATATTGTTTTGAGAAGAAAAACGCTTTATTTTTGCAACCTCAGCCAACTTGCAGAACTGTTTTCATCAGCACCAAAACCGGGCAAGAACTCGGCTCACGGGGCTGTCGGGGATAAGTCAGTGTTTATGCACCACACTGTGACGGGGATGACGTACAAATTCATGTAAAAAAAAACAAAACCAAAAACTATCCCTTTACTTATATTAATATATTACTGCCATATTATAGAAGAAAGTAAAGAAATAAGTTCACTTAGTGCACTTTTACTTATTTAAATCTGACTGAAAATGTGTTTCAAAGCAACAATAAGTAAAATAAGATCAGATTTATAGCTTTGTAATGATTTTTTTTTTTTTTTTTAATAAGAGCTTTTACAAGTGATTGACAAAAGCGAATACATGAAAAACTCTTCACTCTTGCACGACATTTGACATTTAAGGTGTTAAAAATGGGCACTCGGTTGTACCATAAAAACGACCACATGTTTTCCCCGGGCAGATGTTTTCTTTTTCTTTTTACTATCTAATATATGCTGATACAAGTGCTTTCCCGAGGTCCAGAAACGGTGGATTATAAAACGCACTGTCATTATTTATAGTTCTCCAGCTTCTTGGAATTTGGTTTGCACCGTCTCGTTTTATTACACTATAAATACAGGCACAAAAGCCACAAGAGTGAAAGAACCAAGCGTATACGAGCTAATAAAGTAAACTTCTGTCTTTCTTCCTTGACGGTATTCTAGGAAAACCAGCATTTGGACAGTTCATTGCTTGCATAGATCTCTGGCCCCAAAACACAACCCTGGGGTCAGAATAAGGACGCATTATAATCTCCCAGTGAATTAAGTTACTGTTTTTTTGGGTATGTTGTTGATGTGGCAGTTCAGTTCGAGCGCAATTGCTAAGTTTACATCTGCGCAAACAAATCGTAGCTTAGAGGAAAAAGACTTGAACCAGACCAGTGCACGGGTGAAATGGGCCATGGACGCTTCTGGATCCTGTCTGTCAAAATGGCTGCAGAAAAGTGACTAATTGAGTTGTTTTGGCAGGGTTTTCGTTCCCAAATGCTCTCTTTGTAGCTGGGTAGGCTGAATTTTCTTTCATAGAGATAGAAACAAAAACACATTAGCTTCGCCACCCGTGTTTTTCAGAGGAATCTCGGGGACAAGCGTGGCCTATTGGTTTATACATCCAAAGAAAGCACACAAAGTGTATGTATATATGTTGTTATGACTAGAATTCAGCCAGTAGCAATATTTTGGTGGGAATGTAAGGATTGAAGAAGTCCCTGAAAGCTTTTTTGTTTCCATTTTTGTGTAAACCACTAAAAAGATGTGACCCACAGCGTGCATAGATACACATACACTTATACATTTATGTTGGGTTTAAAGAGCATAATACGTTTTTTTCTGATTTAAATCGTATATGGAGTTGTGTTTTGGTTCATTCACACATGCCTAACCCTAACACATAAATCCTGCATATTTAGGCTGAAACAGAAAAAAATGTGATGTCATGTGGTAATACAGGAAGTGCTCCACTGTGTTTTTAAACTCAGCTAAATTTATTTTAATTTTTGATAGGATACAAAAAACTAAAAATAAATAAAAGCAATAGAAATAATGTCATAGCTGTTTTTTTTTTTACATGATACAAAAATAGAAATAGATAAAGAATAGAAATAAAGTCATAGCCAATTTTTTTTACATGATACAAAAATAAAAATAAAAAAAAGCAATAGAAATAATATAATATCCAAATATTTGATATGATACAAAAAACAAAAAAATATAAATAATAGAAATAATGTAATAGCCAAATTTTTGATATGATACAAAAATACAAAAATTAAATACAAGCAATAGAAATAATGTAATAGCCATTTTTTTTTACATGATACAAAAATTAAAATAAAAATAAATAAAAGCAATAGAAATAATGTAATAGCCAAATTTTTGACATGATACAAAAAATACAAAAATAAATTAAAGAATAGAAATAATGTGATAGCCAAATTTTTGATATGATACAAAAAACATAATAGCCAAATTTTTGACATGATACAAAAAATTAAAATAATAAAATATAAATAATGTAATATTGAGCTTTTTGACATGTGGTGACCATCAAATTTCTGTGAAAGGCTCAAACAGAAACACCTCATGCTACTTTACGTAAAAATAAATTTAGGTGGTTAAATGTAGGTGGAAAAGTGCATTTTAAACTTTGGAGACATAGATGGACTGATAATAAAGGGTTACTCTGACACAACTCCAGTTTGTTTTTGAAGAGGTAACAACCCTCTGACATGGCTAAAAGCTCATATTTATATATAGGACATTATATAGGAGCTTTAAATTAAAAACAGAACTAGTTAAAGTTACCTAATGCATTCCCGGCTTATCTGCACTTTCGAAAACTTCCCGAGGTCAGAGTTTACTGTTACAGCAAGACTAAGAATCTTTAACATGCCAACAGCAAACTTGCACAAAATCAATTGTAGATAGCAGACGTCAGCTTCATTTTCATTCTGCTACGTGAAAGAAATCCCCTTTAAGTTCAAATATGTAATTTCATACAAACCACAGCAATCTATAAGTCTATATTTGTGAAAAAAAATGTGGGTCAGATAAAATGAATATTGTCAAAAAGCAAAGTTATGTTGTTGAGTTTAGTCAAGAAAAGAAAATTCCAGGTTCAACTTTTGTGAATTTACTTTGTGGATGTTTCATGAAATTTTTTAATCTGTTATTTTTCATAGGCTTTTTTAAAATAGTGAAAAGAGAGCATAACATTGTCCATACTCGACTCACTTATGGGTCAGTATAGATGTTTCTTGGTCCATTTTTTCACCTTATATTCATTTCCAAGCTCGGTTTTCTTAGCTAAACGAATTATATTATATTCCCGTCGTACTGTTGGTGGGTTTCAAATTGGTTAAAACAGGGAAAACTGGAGCATTTCTTATATAAAATTGGGACAAATTAATGGCTTTGCATAAATCTGCTGGGGTAAGGAACACAGGGCTCAAAACTGGGACTCAAAAAGGCTTTTTACACTGCTTACAAGACTCTTCAAGCATCGGCCAGAGTCTGTTGTGCGTCTCTTTGTAATTTGTCAAGTCCACTCCAAACTTGAGCTTCTGGACATTTAGGAATCCGCTGTTTTTTGACCCTCTCCATACAGCATTCCTCAACCAGAGGGGATCTGGTGATGGTAAATCTGGTGACAAGACACTAGCACTTATTGCATTGAGTTATTGCATTAACTGAATCACCGAAATAAATCACCAAAAATTTATATTTGCTAGAAAATATGTGTTTGAACTGTTACGTTTACTGCGCAAATCTACATTTTCACTGCAAATATTGGCCAAATGAACATATAAGCGCCTAAATCTATCAAAAAATGACTTAAAAGTAGCATAATTATCATTTTACTTGACAAGAGGTTATAGCATTGAATTTCTCTATGAAGTAAATCACCAAAAATTTGAAATGACAGAAAATATTAGTTTGACTGCGCAAATCTACATTTTCACTGCAAATTGGCCAAAATTTTACATATAAGCGCCTAAATCTATCCAAAAAATGACTTAAAAGTAGCGTAATTATCATTTTACTTGACAAGAAAAGCATTGAATTTCTCTATAACTAACTAAATCACCGAAAATTAGAAATGACAGAAAATATTTGTTTGACTGCGAAATCTACATTTTCACTGTAAATTGTCCAAAATTTTACATATAAGTGCCTAAATCTATAAAAAAAAAGCCTTAAAAGTAGCGTAATTATCATTTTACTTGACAAGAGGTTATAGCATTGAATTTCTCTATAAACTAAATCACCAAAATGAGAAATGATAGAAAATATTTGTTTGAAATGTTACGTTTACTGCGCAAATCTACATTTTCACTGCAAATTGGCCAAAATTTTACATATAAGCGCCTAAATCTATCCAAAAAATGACTTAAAAGTAGCATAATTATCATTTTACTTGACAAGAAAAGCATTGAATTTCTCTATAACTAACTAAATCACCGAAAATTAGAAATGACAGAAAATATTTGTTTGAACTGTTACGTTTACTGCGCAAATCTACATTTTCACTGCAAATTGTCCAAAATTTAACATATAAGCGCCTAAATCTATCCAAAAAATGACTTAAAAGTAGCGTAATTATCATTTTACTTGACAATTTATCTTAAAATAAACTAGAATTAAGCCGCCTCTGAGAAAATAAGTTGATAATAAATCTGAAAACAAGATGAGATCCTGGCCAGATTAGAAAAAAAAATGCAGTTTAAACATTGCTACACCAGGAAATGATTGTGCGTAGACTGGTCTTTTGTGTTGGTTTGTTGTGTTGCTTGTATTGCCCATCTGCGCTGCTTTTCTGTGACTCACCATTATCCGAGTCAATACATTGTGCAAAGGATGACCACATGAGCAGAATTAACGGATGAGATCTTCCCCGGTGACTTCACCTAATTCAAAGCACCATATTTTGAGGTCAATTTGTCATTTCTCCGAATCTAAAACACGAACGCACTGACCCGGAGCAGATCTGACCCGCATTGCCGACTCCGTAACCGCAGACCTCAGCGGTGACCCTCCTTCCTGCGCCTCACAATGCATTTTAATGGCTCTGTTGTGTAACGCTCCCCGAATGAAGTCACTTGTTTTTTGTAAATGAAAGGAAGGCGTGCTGGAGTTAGTATTTGGTTTAGCTGGTTGTTAAGAAGTGTTGCATAATCGTACATCAGTGTTTACTTAAAGCAGATAAACAGTAATGGCTCGTGGGTGGACGGCTGGTACTACGCTTGCAGTTTTAAGCATCTGTGTGTGTGTGTGCGATGGAAAAAGTGACAAAAAAGTAGGATTCTTTTCATTGTAAACAGCTTCAGGAGCATTGACATTTGACAGGAGGCTGAAATATGAACTGAAAAGGGAATTTGTGGATTTCCGGACAGGTTTGCAAAGCTCTAAACTACAGTAAAAACAAGATTATTTCTCTAAAACGACAAAATATTGCAGAGGAAATCAAATTAATTGCATCCACTGTGATATAATAGAAGATATATACATAGAGAGACACTTTATTGATCCTTATAAGTTGTAAAAATGTATAACTTAATACGACTTGATGCTAGTTTTGTATTGAAGGTGTTTGCTCCGTTGCCTGTGCAGATACACAGAGAGAGTCAAGTGCAGTTTAAGTATTTGACCCTTTGCCTCGTGCCCTTTAAGTGCCCTCGTGGTCAACATATTTATTTTCTCTCTCTCTCTCTCTGCCCTCACTCTTTTTTATTCATGAGTGTATGCATCTGTTGGAGTGAATGTTTTATTTCTGTGTGTTTATGAGAGGCTAAATTGATGTTCTTTCGCTCCTCTCGTCTTTCTCTCTCTCTCTCTCTCTTTTTACACCTTCGCCCATGTCTCTCTCTCTCTCACACACTTCTCTGCCTCTTCTCTCTCTTTCTCTCCCCTGTCTCTCTCTTCTCCTCCCTCTCTTTCTCTCCACTCTTTTTCTCTCACCCCATCTCTGTCTCTCCCTCCTCTCTCTCCACTCTGTCTCTCTCTTTCTCTCCCCCCTCCCTTCTCTTCTCTCCTTCTCTCCCTCCTCTCTCTCTCTCTCTCTCTCACCTCTCCTCCTCTCTCTTCCTGACCTCGCTCTCTGTCCCTTCCTCTTTCTCTCTCCATCTATCCCTCGCTCTCTTTCAACCCTCTGCTCTTTCGCTCTCTCTCCTACACCCCTGTCTCTCTCCCTTCTCCTCTCT
>KN492018.1:0-12799 GCA_000787155.1 Scartelaos histophorus
TCAAACTTCAACGCACATTCTGTTACTTTGGGAACTATGGCTCTTAAAAAAAACTACAAAAACTGACCATAGCCTCTAAGAGTATGATGCCCCCTGGTGTTAGCAAGTTCCCATAGTCATAGAAGGTGCGGTGAACTTTGACCTGAATGTTTTTGATCTGAATTTCTCCACTTGAATTTTGTCAGTCTGGATTAAAGATGCTCAAAGTCCTGTAAAATCATACCCACCTATCACATGATGCTTTGGATGCTTTCTTTCAATTATGTCCATTTCAACGATTTTTTAAATTAAATTTCATTCATCATGAATTATTCTAATTCAAAACTTCTGGCACATTTATACTTCCATATAAATGGTTGCATTTTTAAATAACACTTTTCCACCTTCAAGGCACCTGAAGGAATCACTCACCAAATGGAACTGCCAACCTGTAGGTCAGTGGTTTGGACCGTTCTGACCACTCAATGATGTTTATGTCGAGAGCAGGATTAGAACCAACAACCTTCAAATCAACGTACAAACATTCTACCAACTGAGCTACTTGTCTTCAGTTATGGTGCTTTTTAAGGAGAAAGGTCGCTATGAGCTTTAGTCTCCCCACAGCTTTTTCAGTGCAAAATTAGGTCTAAATAGATCATTATTACAAATGTCAGCAGCTCCTCACCGGCCAAAAGTAAAATCAGGTACAGTGCTATTAAATTCACATCCTTCACCCTTTAATTCCACCGTGATAACCACAAATCTGCTCCAAACATCCTCTTTCGAAAACCATTTCCTCTGAACAAGCCCTCAGCACCGCGCAGTGAATCAACAAATCTGACTCTTGCGTTCGGAAAATGAGACGGAATTTTCCAGCCGTAGCACAACATCAGCCTTTCCTCCTCGCCAAAGTCTCCGGCGCACCTCACCACCGACGGAAACGCAGCCAAGACCAAAAAGGATTTACAGACCAGCCACTTCCAAGTTGTGCTGGGAGAGGAGCTAGCGCTGCGGTTTGTCCGTCAACGTTTTCCAAAATAAGGAGATGGAACGGCCCCAAGGAAAATCCAACCTACATCTCCTCTAAGCGCCGATCGAAGCCAACGGATGACATATTTCCTGATGGTTTTATTAATAACATATGCAGAATTTTCAAGTGCCAAACAAGGACTGAATACAGGGAGAGAAGGAGCACATGTGAACTGGAACGGAGCCATGTCATTCCGAGATCTTCTACAAGGAGGGAGCAAAATAAACAAGGAACATGCCAGACTTTAAATAGTGAATTTGAAGTGAGTTGGTGCAGCTAATACTTTGATTTTCCAGTGTGTTTGTGAAGATGTATATTTTAGTGTCACTAAAATACTGAAATCAACACGATTTTGACACTGAGGAAGAGACTTGATACTCAATCCCAATGATACCACGTTGATAATAAAAAACACTCTTTATTTAGACAATAGAATGTCATTTTCAACATTAATTCGATCATTTCTGCCCTTTAAGATGGGAAGAAATCGCTTGCACATCTTTCAGTTCATTTAAATCATCTTTGTTTTCATATTTCAAATTCCTCATCAGTGTTTGTGAATAGTGAATTATTAGAATTCCCAGAATGAGTGAGAAATAATTTTGGACTGCTGCAAACCGTTTAAAATGAACTGGTTCTGTTTTTCCACATTTTAAGACAGTAAAAATCAGACTTTAAAGGTGCATTGTGTAACTTTTCTGATGGAGGGTCTATCAAAAGATATTTTTCCTTGGAGATATATTGTTTTGTCTGGAATGTTTCACAGTATGGTATCTTTTCGATTATCATGGTGATCAAACCAGATTAAGTTACAGATCAGATCTGGGGAGGAGTGACACCGCTTACAGTCAGAATGCCGTTTTTTGGGGGGGGTTTTGGAGCTTTAAAACCACTTGTAATTGAATAAATAGCGGGAAAAAACAGCCTAAATAACGTTTCAAATTCCAGTGTAAGTCAATGGGAGCTAGATTCAGAAAAAGCCGAAAGCATCTGCAAAATAATCTCCAATTTGTAATATTGTCCATTTATATAAAAAATCTATGGGAAAAACATTATATACAAATGTGACGATTTACCAGACCGCGGTTGTTCCTCATTGGCTAATCCACCTGTCAATCACATAATCTTGATTGACCAGGCTTTTCCTTTTGAAATAAACAGTTTGATGTCCATATTGGATTAAATTGAAAAGATAATTTATCATTACTATTAAAAATGGAATAATACTGAATAACTGGAAATTACAGAGGAGCTTGAATGGCTTTGTGCCTGTGGTGTTGTGTGCAGTGACAGAACCGTGAGACCTCTGGTTAGCAGTATTGAGCGGTGGTGGATCAGTGGCTCGTACTGTCAATAGAGGATGTGCAAATGGATTCACTGTTAACCGAACCAACATCCAATCCTCCAGTGTTTTTACAATTCTTCAAATTGTATGAAATATGCAACTGCTGCTGCTATAGCGTTACTTTAGTACGTGTAGTAGTAGTAAGTAGTAATGAGTATTGAAAACAGTAGTAGTAGTAGTAGTAGTAGTAGCGGCAGCAGCAGTATTGTAGCTGTAGTTGTAGTGGTGGAAATAGTAGGAGGAATAATAGTTTGGGGAGCAGTAGTAGTAGTAATGGTAATAGTAGTATTGGAGCAGATGTAGAAGCAGCAATTATGGTAGTTGTATTGGAAGCTGTAGTAGTAGCAGAAGTAGTAGCAGTATTTGTGGTGGTAGGCAGTAGTAGCAGTAGTAGTCATAGTAACAGTGAAAGAAGTAATAGTAGTAATAGTAAAAGTTAAATTGGTGGTAGTAGTAGTACTAGTGGGGGTGGCAGTGATAATAATAGTGAGAGTAGTAGTAGTAGTAGTAATGGTGGTAGCAGTAGTGGTAGTAGCTGTAGTAGTAGTGGGAGTAGTCGTAGTAGTAGTAGCAGCAGCAGTAGTAGTTGTAGTAGTAGCATCAGGGATATTAGTAGCAGTAGTGTTTGTATTAACAGTAGTAGCAGTAGCAGCAGTAGTAGTAGTAGCCACTGTAGTAGCAGTGGGAATAGTTGTAGTAGCAGCAGAGATATTAGTAGTAGTAGTAATAGTAGTGATAGTAGCAGGAGTAGTACTGGCAGCAGCAGTAGTAGTAGTTGTAGTAGTAGTAGTAGTAGTAGTAGTATTGTTGCGGGTAAAAGCAGCAGTAGTAGTAGTGGTAGTAGCTGCAGTAGCAGTGGGAGTAGTAGTGTTAGTAGTAAATGAGATGTTAGTAGTAATAGTAATAGTAATAGTAATAGTAGTGGTAGTAGCACTAGTCGTAGTAGTTGTAGTAGTAGTGGGAGTAGTAGTAGTCGTACTAGCTGTAGTAGTAGTGGGAGTAGTAGTAGCAGCAGCAGTAGTAGTAGTACCAGGGATATTAGTAGTACTAGTAGTAGTGGTGGTTGCATCAGCAGTAGCAATAGGGGCAGAGGTAGTGGTAGCAGTACATCCCAGTAGTAACAATAGTAGTAGCAGTAGTAGTAGCCATAATGGAAACAGTATTAGGGAAGCTGTGGCAGGAGTGGGGGAGGTGAACGCTGGATAAGAAGTACACAACTTTTCTGAAATAATACCACGTTGTAGTACAAAAAAAGTTAAAAGAAACAAACTGGCCCAACAAAGTATAATAGGCTGTCACATTAATATTCTTCACGTTGGAAAAGCGGAATGTTGGAAAAATAGTAAAGTTTCCCTACTCCAACAATGAAAAAAAAAGTTGTAGTAGTGAGACGCTTGGAAAATATGTATGAAAATGTTTACGCCGCTACTCTGACAATTAGCCGTCGATGTTAGCATGTTGGAATAGCACCAAACTGCTAGCTGCGCCATTAGCTCATGGAGTCCCCTTTAAATCAATGGGGTCAAACATGCATTATCCGCTCCACACACGGGTCAGGGCTTTGTCAATGACGCCAATCGTGCAGGCTGACCTCCGACCCCCGTACATGATCTCTCTGCTCCAGCTTTTTAACTAACATGAGCTGCGAATGGGGGCGTCTGAACTCGTTTATCATTTGTTCATTCATTTTTCAAAATAAAACCAAAAATGTAACGAAAAAACAACGCTTTTCTTCATCATTTGACTCCAAAATCTAAGTGAAAACACAGGTAACAATTTGCTTTTTCAGTTTTCAACTTTGTTTTTATGAAAAAAAACAACGATTTTCTTCATTATTTGACTCCAAATCTAAGTGAAAACACGGATAACGATTTGCTTTTTCAGTTTTCAACTTTGTTTTTTAATGAATAATGGAAAAACACAGGTAACGTCTGGGCACGTGAACCACTGATAAGACAATTTTTCTAAAGACACTGAAAAAACAATAATTTGCAAAATTTGAATGCCTTAAATCAAAAACATTTTACTTTATTCGTGTAGATTCAACTTGAGAAGTGCAATTATCTACATGTGTGTTTTAATTCAAGCAACATCTTATTTTGTTTCTTATTTTAAGTGCGAAGAGTTTTTGTTTTTCTTGTTTTAAGTATATAGTGAGATGCATTTTCATATTTGAACTAAAAAAAAGCTTGTTCCACTGTGAAATTTACTCAGATCATGATCAAAATTTGGATAGATTTAGTTTTTTCCTGCGTATTACTGAATGCAAACTTATTGTTACTTTTTGTTTCATATCGATAGGCCTAATTTTTATTTTTATTTTTACCAAGATAACCATAAACATATCCGCACTTGGAAAATTTTAAGTCAAATTCTACCAAAGAATTCCTAATCACCTTTGAAATAAACGTTAATCCACAGTCTTTTTGCCAGAACTCATGCTTGGACAGACTCTCTTACATAAAATTGTTCAATACAGACCGGGGTCAAACCAAGAGAGGGGTCAACGTGGAGGTCGCCATAGTAACATGCCACTCTTACATAAGCTATATCACGGCATTTAGAGCAACTGTCACCCTTTGTCAGACATCACCATCACAGCAAGGTCATATTAGTACAGCGGGCGATTCTAGATTCTGATCTCACGGGGAGCAGTGTTCGTCTTTGACTGGAAGAATCTGAGGCAAAATTAACAATAATATGTATAGTGATATAGAGGGGAGGCTCACGATATTACGATATTATACACAGAATAACAAGAGTGACATCCTAAAACGCTTTGAGTCATTTGGTACATTTCTTGTCATATTCAGAGCAGTGACATTTTGAACAGCTTGAAAAACCTGTGAAGGTGAAGTGCAAAATTCAAGTTACAACTAAACATTAGGGATGGAATGATCCAAATCTCTCACTACGATATTTTCTCCATGTGCATCTCATGGTACGATATTTATTCCGATATTTTTTGGAGTCTTACAGAATTGTGAACATGCTACTTTTTTCTTTTAAAATGCCATGATAAGCCTTTGGTGCTGTTATAATACAAAAATAAGATTTAAAAGTGCTTCATAACAGTTATTTCTTCATGTAGTCTGCACTGAAACAGCAAAGGATCATGGTCTATGTAGTTCCCTATGTTTTTTTTTTGTGATTACTGCACCACAACAATGAATTTAAGCAAAGAGACTCGTGATTCGATATATTGTGATGGCCCATGATATTATTGTGAGACTTTTGACGATACGATATCACGATATTTTGGTTGTTTGTTGCACCCCTATAAATATATGAAATGTACTTTTAGCTTTAAAGCCCTAAATTACGCAAAATAGACTCTTGTTTGAACCTTGTAACCTTCACAGAAACATACCTGGAGTTGTGTTCTGTTTCATTCACACGTCTGAGTAAGCCTTTATTATCAGTCTGTCCACGCTGTAACACCTTGTGATGTCATGAAGCAGTAATTTTCAAGTTAACAACTACTTTTTACCCTTAGTTCAGTAGATTGGTAATTCCAGCACTGAAATTATCTAAATGATCCTACTGAAGTGTGCAGAGTTTAAAAACACAGTGAAGCACATGACATCACAAGGTGGAACAGAGCATTTTTCAGTCTGAGAGAAGAACGCAGCTTAAAAATATTGGATTTTTGTGTTAAGCTTGGCCAAATGTAAGATATAAACACTTAAATCTATCAGAAAATGACTTAAAAGTAGTGAAGTTATCTTGCTGCATGGACAAATAATTTTCCTTGACTTTATCTTAAAATAAACTCCCCCTAGACTAGAATGAAGCAGTCTCTGATTAGTGTTCATGGCCTCATACGTTCTCAGATGCCAAATTATAAAAAAAAATGCTTTCAATTCTGCTAAATTCAAGGTAAACACACTTAAAACAGGTTCATGATTAGTCCGAATGTCCTGATAATAAATTCAAAGATGCTAAATTCTAGATATTTCTCCTCAAATCAGTCTGACATGATAGTTTTTCACAGTCAGTCTGTATCAAATCTGTATCACTGAATCTAAAAACAAGTGAAGTGTTGCAGGGAAAACTATGGGAAATGGGTTGTAGCTTCTTTTAAACATTTATTGCCTAAATTTAACATTTTCTGACGAGCTGAAATATATGTGACATTTTTTAAGATTAGACAACCAATTCAGAACTAATAAGTCTAATAAATCTGAAAATAAGATGAAGAACCTGATAGAAGTTTGAACATTTTGGCCAGATCAGAGACATTTTTAGTGTTTGTAGTGTCTCTGATGAGGAAACAGGTCAGAAAATAGTGTGATAATGACACTTTAAGCAGTCAGCCAATGAGAAGATTTCAGGTCTTTTTTTGTTTCGTTCGCACCATCGGTCAGATCCTCCAGGTAAAGTCGTCCCGACCAAGACCAGCTCAAGATCTGGAGTTGGGTCCCACTGGTCCCACTGACAGGTTTCCCCAGCAGCACCGCACAAGACAACATTTCTGCTGCTTATACAACCGATTTTAGAGGAAAAAAGTTTGCTGCTCGGCTTTAACGGTTCTTGTGAAGAGTCTGCCGTCTGCTCTCCAGGGAGACAGTATTGTTTTGCTTGAAATGTCCCACAGTACAGCAATACACTTATCGACCTCCAAGAGAAGAAGCTATCCCTGCTCACTGGAAAAATGCATCTTTATAGTGAGACACATTTTAAAAACAAACTGCAAAATCTAAAATAATTACGTTTAATGCCAAAAAATCCGGTCATGACAATGTGATCATCATCCTCCAGAACAGTTATGACAGAGGTCAATGACACATAAGGATTTTCAACAGGCAAATTTTAAAATGTAGTTTCTATTGAACTTTTTCAAATATTTACAATGTGAGGTGCATAAATCTATGTTTGACATTTATATGAAGCATTTTTGTGGGTGTTTTTTATGCGCATGACTTGGCCACGACCTTAAAAAATTTCATGTGGTGCAACCGAAAATAACCTTAAAATAGTTTTATTTTCTAAAACATGGTTGGGATGTTCATCTAAACTTGGGATTTGAAAACATGAAAACATGAGATCTGAAAAAATGGACACGCTGGGACAATATTAGTTTGAATATTATGGGGAAAATATCGATTCAAGAAAGATGAAATTTCATGTGGGACTAAAAACACTTCAGTAAATATGACAAAAAAGAGAAAATAAATATAAGGTGATTACATTTAAACATCTTTTACAGTTTGAGTCTTACTGGATCTATGAGTGAAGAGCTACAACCTAGATCCAGAATTAAATGAGAAAATGGACCTCTTACCCTATTTGTAACATGGCATCTGTTTTGTCTTTATATTTGCAGTCTCTGCCAACTGTTTACTCCGTGTTTATCTCATGTTTACTTGTGTACTACTTTTCTTGTGTAGGTATATGTCCGGCTGGATTTTCTATATATGAACATGCAACACTGCCCACATCACTCTGGGTCACAGGTGATGTGTGTCCAGACTGGTGCATGCACATATTATGGGATGAATCACTTTGTCCTTCATGATGAATGTATTGATATTTCTATATAGGTGATTTGTCATGTAACATGTTGGCGTTTGACTAGAAAATAAAATAGTAGCTAAGCATAAGTGCCTTGGATCTCACCTTTATTCTTATCTACTAAATGTGATTAGTTAGGAGCAGACGGCCGCACCACATGAACATTTGAACACTTTAAGTACAAAAACATGCAGAATAACGAGTGATTTGTGAAAAAAAGATTTGGTTACATGGAGGTCAGAAGTACTACAGGTATGTGGGGAATTATTATGACGTTTGAACCTTTTTCACTGAAGAAAATGCAACTGGAAACATGTCATGTCATTGACCCATAGAGCACTTTTAGATGAGCCAGCAAAAACATGAGGGATATGAACCAGCACACTCAGACGCGCACACATCGGATGACCAAATGTTGCCTGGAACTGTCTCAAAACGTAAAAAACACCACATCTCAGTAGTGCACATTAAACAGAGGAGCAGAGTGACTCACAGAGCCGGGTCTGTGGACCGGCGTGACTCACAGGATGTGTCCCAGTGCAGTCTTCAGTCACATCCTCAGTCTGCTCCTCGTGTGCACAGCTGCTATTCAAAGGAGACACACACACACACACACACACACACACACTGCCGCACTGACTCACATACAACGCCAGTGTATGTAAACCTGCTGCACCTGCTGGCCCCTGTACCCCCGGGTTTGTCCTCGTTCAGTGTGAAAGAATCACCCTACTGATCTAATAACGCGAGAACAGGCCTGTTTTTGAGTAGGTGTGTAAAAAGTAGAGTGGCCGTGTTTGTTTTGGTTCATTTGGGCGCTTCAGCTCTGGACTCGTGCCCTGATTGGTCACACAGGAGCTGTACCAGATGGATTCTTGTAAGTTTGGACTCTGAGTTTATCTTGGCGTGGTTCCTCTCAACCAGAGCCGCCCAGCAACCTGTCAGGAGCAGCGGGAAAGCTCAGCCCGTTACCTGCCGAACCTTCTCCAGAACTTGGTCACGACTACCTACCTGTATGAGTCTCTAGAGGCAGGTTAATATATAGTTGTTGTTTTTTTTCCCACTCCTTTTCTGTTGTTTACAGTGTATATGTAATATGTGTATGATTATAGTTTCTTTCTTGGCACACACTCAAAATAAAAACAAATCAATCAGTCTTTTTGCAGAGAGGTGACAGTGTTCATTCAGCATTCTGCCTAAACTGTGGGGCCCAAAACCCAGTGAAGTTGGCCCCTCATCAAACTCAAACATGCACATAAAAATATGTCTATCGTTTTTGTTTTATTATTATCTATACATTTATTATTTCTGCTGCAATTATATGACGCCATTTCCACTCAGCTGACAGCAGCGGCTTTAGCAAAACTTTTCAAAACTAGTGAAGATAAATGATCTGTATCAATCTTTAGTAACTTTTGATACATATTTTAATAGAGACTTTTCCACAACCTGAGATCTTTTATCTTCACTAGTTTTGTGGAGTTTGTCGCCGTCAGCTGAATGGAAGTGATGCAAAATAGTAATTAATAATTTTATAAATATACTAGCACAAATGAAAAGTGTCAAAGCTCAAACAAAATATAAATGTTTCATATTATTTTCTACCTGTTTTGGGGCATTTTAAAGGGATAGTTTGGGTTTTTTGACATGAATCTGTATGTCATCTCCGTTATCAGTGCATAAACACTGACTTACCCCCGACGCCGTCCTGTGAGCCGAGTTCTGGCCCGGTTTTGATGCTGATGAAAGTAGTTCCGGCAAGTTGACTGGGGTCGCGAAAGTAAAATGTTTTTCTTCTCAAAACAACATGTGTTCAAAAGAGTGATACATTTACATCACAAAACCGCTGTTGACAAAAAAGTCAGACCTCATAATCACTTTGCGCTATTTTCTCTCCGTTTGTATCGCTTTGTGGCATCACCAAAACTGGGCAAGAACTCAGGGGACGCTGTCGGAGATGACATACAGATTCATGTCAAAAATCCAAACTATCCCTTTAACATTTTGAGGGGCTGGATGACATCATCAGCAGAAAATAAAACTGCTAATATTGCACAAATGAAACTTTTTGCAGCACAAACAAAGCACAAACAATTAGCATAATTTTGGGCGTTTTAGAGCATTTTTAAACAGCATAATTTTGGGCGTTATAGAGCATTTTTAAAGTTCCTGGCTGGGCTGGCTAACCCCAGTTTCACCTATATAAGACTCATCAATATCTCAAAAACTAAAGCAGCACAAACAAGACTTTCTGAAGCACAAAAATAAAACTTTTTGCAGCACAGACGAAGCACAAACGATCGACATAGTTTTTGTGTAGGTTTGCGTTTGATGGGGGCCAACTTCACGCAGGTTCCAAATGACTTTAGTTAGCGTTGTGTATGCAGCGCAATTTAATGCAAGAAGAATCATGGAGAACCCCCAGAGTGCTAAACCCTCCCCTGCAGACACACTTGCAAATGCACAATCTCCACCATAAGCTGCGTGTGTCTTATGCTAATGTCCTGTCACATCTCCCTCACATCAGCTGTCTGCGTCCCTCTGCTCCACACTCCTGCCGTATGTCACCCTCCGCAGCAGCGCCCCCCTCTGTCTGGGCTCCGGCTGCGGGCCCCACTGAGCATGTGCAGAAGCGGCGCGCCAACATGCGGCCGCCTCATCTCCCTACGCACAATCACACCTCTGTCAGGCTCCTTCAGATCCTCTGCGGTGTACCTGACATCCTAATCCCGCTCTGGCCTAGATCTGCAGACAGCGGCGCACAACTGAGCCGCACTGTGCCAAGTTTACTCTTTTATTTCTGACCTAGTTTCACAGACCTCCCTGGAGTTGCATTTTATCTTATATTTTTACGTGATGTGTTTAAAAGAGGGTATTACACTCCTATGGCTAGTTCATCTCCATAGTTTGCAGTTCTCCAAAGTCATTCCTCATTTACTTTATGCATCCCGAGCATCCTAATTACTCCTAGCGTTGCGTTTACAAGTACTTTTCATAACTTTCAGAGATCACAGCGGAGTAGGGTGACCAGAATTTCATAATCAAAAACTGGGATCACCACCAGTTTGAGGTGGTGATCCCAGGTGAAAAATAAAAAGGTGAAACAAGTGTGTGATTAAGGAAAATTATTGCGCTTGGCCCATTTATGACAAACATGTGAGTCAGTAAAGTCATATCTTCTTTGTGTTTTGGTCATTAAGCAGCTTTTCTGTATTTTACCTGAACAACTGGAGATTTATGCCTCTCCTTATATTTGCAGTTATCAAATTGGTCAAAAACCGTGCATAAAACTGCGACTGTTGTAATTAGTAGTTTTGGATAAATCTGCTGGGACAGGGGACACAGGGCTCAAAATTGGGACTGTCCCGGGTAAATTGGGACGTCTGGTCACCCTACCGCAGAGTTGAGCCCTCGCGGTAAAGCTAACTTTTTTTTTTTCCTCAAACGCATGGGAAACATTGGGTAAAGGGCCATTAATTACCAACACATAACATATTTCGATCGCTATGTATTTTATTGCTTTATTGCTATTTTAATGCTATATTCCCTGAAAAAAATGCGGCAAAATGTTTCATTTTTGATGCTCTGAGTTTGAGTTTTGAATCCCATAATCATTTTGATGAGGTCATCTTTTTATCAGAAAACGTTTCATTACATAAAACAATGAATAATAATAGCAGTAAATAGTAAATAAAAGCTATGTTCAAATAAAAAACTAGCAAGATATGATGATGATGATGTTTTAGTGAGGAAAAGAAAAGGCATCACACTTTGTAATATGCATGAAACTATAGAATTCCTTTTGAACTACTTAAAAACTAAAAAAAAAAGAAAAACAACTATGTAGAAACATGCCCAAATAATACAACCTGCATCTTTTCTTTATTTGTAACCAACTTCACAATAAAACAAGCCCAAAGTCCCTATAAATTAACTTGGCAACTACGATACTCGCCAATTGGCACATCAACACGGCGTTCTCAGATGAGATTTGAACCAGCAACCACCTGAAGCCTGGCAGGGTGTGTGTGTGTGTGTGTGTGTGTGTGTGTGTGTGTGTGTGTGTGTGTGTCTGACAGCTCGTCTCGGCCTGCTGAATGCTCTGCTCACACATTGTACGATGACAATAGAACTCAGGTGATGTGAAATTCCACTCCTGCCGTGAGCCCTTTGTCTGTGAGCCCGACTCGTACCCACCCCGTCGCTCCATCAGACATAACTGCACCGTCAACTCTGTCACACACACACACACACACCCACACACACTGGGTCAAATGCAGAACACCCATCAAACTGACTTTTAAAGTTCCTGTATTACGCAAAATGGACTCTTGTGAGCTTTAGGCCACGTTATAATGTTGTTACCTCCTCTAAAACAGTTGGAGTTGGAGTTTTGTTTCATTCACATGCGTAAGTCTTTATTCTTAGTCTATGTCTACATCTCCAAAGCTCAAAGTGTTCTGTTCTACCTTGTGATGTCATGAAATGGTAGCTTCAAGTTAACAACCTTTTACCTTTAGTTCAGTAAAAATCGGCAATTCCAGGGCTGAAATGATCCATATGATTCCAGTGAGGTTGTGTGGGAGTTTAAAAATACCGTGAAGCACTTCCTGTATTATCACATGATGACATCACAAGGTGGAACAAAGTGGAGTGTTCTGTAATAGTTTCTTTATCTTCTTAGCCTTATATACATTTTCAAAAAACTGTTCAGGAAAGCTCAAATATCGTCCTGTCAATGACATTTTTTCTGGTATCGAGACTTGCTCAAATCTATTTTCAATATTACTTTTAGTATTGACTAGTATTTCATTTTTGATCATTTTGACAGCCTAGATGTCATCAGCAATCCCTGGAGGGTGAAGCTAACTTGAGGCAATGCTAAGTATGTCTTAAGTTTATGTCTTTTAATACACTGTCCGGCCCCCCCC
>KN492018.1:15077-25959 GCA_000787155.1 Scartelaos histophorus
GTCACTGAAGCAGACGAGGGTCTAAAGACTGACGCGCTGGAGCTAAATTACTTCTGGACAGGAAACTTCTGCTTATCAATGGAAAACTTACTTTATTTCCAAGTGTTTGACAGACGTTTTTCAGGACACAAATGTGATATCCTGTAACTGAAAACATGATTATCAATGCAAAGAAAAAGTCTGTTTGCTGCTGCTTGTTGTATTAGTAGCTCTCATGTTGTATTTAGGATAAACTACTTCATTAAAAACGTTAATGTAAATCTAAAGTAATCACCAAGATTTTGCACACATACATTACTCTCACACTCACGGCTTCATTATAACTCTGAATGTCATTGCAGTTATGATAATAGTAAATAGAGAAAAATCACGCAAAACATTTTACTTGCAAAATGTGAACATTTATTGGGATGTGCAATGTTTTTTGTTGTTTTTTTGTCTGATGAAGGCCTAGTGCCGATACGTTGCACGTCCTAATAAATGTTCACATTTTGCAAGTAAGACGGTGTGCAGGATTTTTCTCTGTGGTCTTGGGTTGTTCCCTCTCCTCCAAGGAATTGATGTGAGAAGTTCTCATCCCAGTTATGATAATAGTAAAAGAGAATAGGAGCATCCGAACCAACAGTACAGCGACTGTAAAGGTTTTGGCATAAAGAGGAGGCGGGAGCTGTCGGAGAGGGGGGCTGGGGTCACGCATGTGCAGCATTTAAAAAAGGACAAACAGGACATAGGTTTTGACCATATATGTTTTACATATATATCAGGAATTTGTGTTTATATGTCCACTGTTTCTCCTGTGGGTCACCACCTGCAGAGGGGTTCATAGGGTCTGGGTCTGGTGCACAGAGTAATGGGCAGTGCTGCCCCCGCGACCCAGCCGGATTAAGAGGGAGAAAATGGATGGATGAATGGATGTCCACTGTTTGCAGTATCAGTATGTACAGTTGTGTACATCCATGTGTGGAACTGCAGGCTTCTGTGCAGTTTGGTGCTGTCAAAAGTACTGCAGTTGAATAGTGTTTGTAATGATATTGTAGTAATGAAATATGTGTCTGTTTATGTATCTATGCAGGACCTGGGTGCTGGGTGAATGGTTGGCTTAATCGGTGCTTTGCAGGGTGCTTTAAGTTTTAAAGGTGGGGTTGCAGGGATGGCGGAATTAAAAAAACGGCAGAAATCACAAGGTGGAAAAGAGCATTTTGAGGTTTGGAAATGCAGACAGAGTGATAATACAGGATTACTCAAATGTGTGAATAAAACAACACAACTCTGGGGATGTTTTTGATGAAATAGCATTCTAACAGGGCTTACAAGAGTAAATGTTGGGTAATATCAGCATAATCCAACTATTGAACCTTAAAATAGTTACTTATACAACTTTACGATCTGAAGCTATACACAATAATAACACTGCAACTGTTGCACTTGATAATATTCCAAAACTATCACTCGCACAAGGTTTACAGCAACAACAGCAAGATCCGACCTCCGCCGTCTGTGCCAAGTTTACTTTCACGTGGTTTTGGACTGTTCTTGACAAAATAAATTTACCATATTTTGGCTTCTGAGGTTAAGGACAATTTTCCACCGCTCTATTCTCAAAAATATGTCTGCTGAAATCCCCGGTGCCCTGGTCCACGCTGGCACTGCCCCCCTCGCCCCTGCCCCTGCCCCTGCCCGCTCTGAGTCCCGGAGATGGATGAGCTGGCTGCAGGTAGAGGCCATTTTGTGGGGCTCAAACAGGTCCATTTGTCACAGGGGTGACGTGGCGCTAACCTGCGGCTCTGCGCAGTCTGGACACTGTGGATGGTTTTATTTTGGACACTAAAAGCTTCACACAGGTTTTCTCGCACAATGATTTTTACTATTTTCTTATCTGTGTTATAATGTTTCCTTATCGCAGACATACCCGGAGTTGTGTTTTGCTTCAGTCACACATATTTAGCATAGAGTTCTGCTGAGTTCAAACAGAAAATACTGGAATCCATGTGATGTCATGTGGTAATACAGGAAGTGCTCCACAGTGTTTTAAACTCCAAACACCTTCACTAGAATCATTTGGATGGTTTCAGCTCTGGAACTGCCAATGTTTCCTGAACAAAAGGTAAAAGGTATAGTAGTTGTTAACATGAAATATACTGCATCATGACATCATGAGGTGGAGCAGAGCATTTTGAGCTTTAGAGATGTAGACAGACTAATAATAAAGGGTTACTCAAACTCTAAGCTTGTTTTTGAAGAAGTAACAACATTATAATATGGCTAAAAGACGTTTTGCATAATAAGACCTTTAAAGGCCACACACTACAGGAGAATTTGCCCAATTTTGGCTCTAATTTCTTTGGGGAGGCATGACCCGACTTTTTGTCTTTGTGTGCGATTTTGAAGCCACTGCTCCTCATATGTGTGGAGTCAGTGTCAGCTCATAACCACAAAACATCAGCAACGCTACAATAACAGCAAATAAAACAGAGAATCAGGGGCAGAGGAGTGACATATACAGAGATGCAAGATACAAACTTGGAATAGAGCGAAAATAAAGACTTTATTCCTCACCTCTCGTAATGTGGTAAATTTAAAGTGCAGCATCACATCTACATTATCCATAGAAATTGTCCTGCAAATAATGACCAGGCCACAAAAGTCTCATAAGATTATCCTTGTGTGTGGTGTGTGCTTTGTGTCGCACATTAAAATAAAACGTTAAAAAAATCCTGTAGAGTGTAGCGGCTTTAAGTCAGATTTGTACTCATTCTTCTCTTTGCCTTATTCTTATATAGCTCTTTTCCAGCCTTTACAATCCCGTCCATTCTTCATTCACTCCATAGTTGGTTAAGAGGTGATAAACTACCATTGTAGCCAGAGCTGCCCTGGGCAAGACTGACAGAAGTGTGGCTCCCTATTGCCACCAGTGCACTCAAACACCCCACATTCATATTAGGCATATGTAGACGATGAAGGACACAACAATAGAAGTTTTGCTACTGGTGTCCTATTGTAGCACCAGATATTCCCAGTGGTCTCCTTTCTAAGTACTAGTTACAAGTTTTCCTGGTCGGCCAAGAATACACGCTCCTCCAATATTACTGCTAAGAAGGATAAAAAGAAAGAAAAAAATTGTAGAGGACTGAAAAAGTCTGATTTCTGCTGAACAATGAGTGAAACTTGAGGTGAGAGTGCTCTGTGGTGCCAGACGCACTGTGATTATTGCAGTTTTATGATAATTCTAAAATCCCCAAGTGCACACGATCATTTCAGAGCAAGGTATTTACTGCCTGAGCGGTAAGTTTTGGAATTTGTGTAAAGTTTGAGACCTTTCTGTTAAAGAGCATGTTAATCAGAATGTATTTTTGGAGCTTTTAACCATTTTAGAATATTCTTCCTGCATTAAAAACATATAAGCTTCAGCAGTCACTCTGGTTTTAGTAATTCTCTGCAAAAAACAAACAAACAAACAAACAAAAAAAAAAACCTTTGTCTCTGAGCCTCATAATACACTTTGAAATTTCTGGGGATTGTGAAGTCATAGGTAAAAGCCCTGTGCAGTTTTTAAGTCCACATATTGTCGGCAGACTTGTTTTAAGCATTTCTGCCATTCATTCTGTAATTTAATTGTTGCCTGTTTGCTGTGGTAATTGTTTCTGCTGCCAGTAGAGGGCAAGCAGCACCAGATCTATAGTTGGTAAGTAAGCAGAACGCTGAGGCTGTGAAATGTCTGCTTTTTTTTTTTAACCAGGCATTATTTTAAATTCTAAACCATGCAATTCCAAAGCAAAGGTACTCAAGACTGACCATGTTTACAGGCAAAAATACAAGTAACACATAATATTTGTTCCATAGTATACTAAGTACCTGAAAAAAGCATAATATGTCGTCTTAAATGAAAGTAAGTCATTATAATCAGTAGGATTGTAGTGCAGCAAAAGGTCCTAAAATACCCTTAGCCCAATGCTGATGTAGTGTAATGAGTCAGAGGCCGGGCACAGCGCTCTGTTTCCACCCAGGCCTAAGCCAAACTGACAACAGACTTTACACCCGCTCCTCTTCCTCATCCTCCTCTTCCTCATTCTCGGCCTCATCTCCTCCTCTTCTCCATCTCTTCCTCCTACTCTCCTCCTCTTGTATAAAAACTACTTGCATGAGGCACATATTCACATTCACATTGGAATTATCCCTGAACAAATTTCAATCTCTGACCATCTTTGCCATGTTACATCCATTAAAACTTCACATATGATTTTGAAAACTAAAAGATACAGTTTCATCAACATTCTACAGAGAACCTAACAGAGAACAGGGCCGTTTTTAGCATTGTGGAGCCCCAGTGCAAGTTGCTTTTTGGGGACTCTTAGTTGAACAAAATTCTGAAAAATCATCCAGTCAACAACATATCCATCTCACCATACTGTTTGAAGCAATACAATCAAAACAAATGTGAATGTCCCTGTTTTTGTCCTTATTTACAGACCTATGGAAGTTTCGGGGGCCTCCTAGTGGCTGATAGACCTCTGGACTTTCACACACTCTGCCTGGGTCAGGAATACTTGCAGGTGTTAACAAAAGATCTCAAAACTATCTCTATTGTCTGACCGTATACCGTATATAAACTATAAACGTACTAGTAAACCGCATATTTATGTGTAAAAAAGCTAATCTCCATCAAGTAATCAAATACAAATTAACTTAATCAACTTATTGTTCAATATACGAAAGCTCCAATAATAGATCATGTGTGCAATTTTGAGGTAGTACTGGGAAATATTTGGTTGTCTTCTGGCTATATGATAAGATTTAAGCCATAACATTTTGAAATACCACTGTAAAATACCAAATAAAAAACACTGGGTGCAGGGGTATATTAAATCAGTCTATGACCATATTGCTGATTGCCATGGCTCCAGTGCGACAAAAAAATGAAAGATACAATTTAAAATGTAAACCTTCTGTGGTAAAATATGTGGAGGAAAATACAGGAGAAGGAACCGCAAGACATTTTTAAGTCAACCTCAAGAAAGTGAGAGACTGGTAAAAATAATTCATCTGAGCTTCCGTTGTGGCAAAAGGGCAAGAAAAGGCAGGGACGAGGTGGCAGAAATCGTGCAGACAAGGAAGGCAAAGTAGTACAACGGTGATTATAAACTAAATTATAGTCATACTGGTTTAAAGAATTTGAGCTTTTGAGCAAGACTTTTATGAGAAAAGAAACAAACACCTGCCCCAAATTGCCGCCTAGTCTCAAATAAATGCCTGGCCTGTTAAGTGATTGAAACAAATAAATGCCTCAGTTATTATTTGGTGTTTTATGATACATAACTTCACTCATTACAGATGCAAACAAAGTACTAAAGTATTTCATTCTGCTATTTATTCATTGCAGCGTATGGCTTTTTAACATTATTGTAGATTTAGAATAGATTTTGTGGTTATTCTGGCATTCGTTTTCTGTTCAAACTCTTATCATGACAGGCCTTTATGTCACAAAGTTCTCTTGAAGTCCAAAATGAGGACAGAATACTGCACATAATGTGAAGTTAATATCGTCTTTGCAGAATCTTACACTGACCTAAGCTATGTCTGGCTGAGTCTCTTTAAATAACTTCCTTTGTCACATGGAGCGGGCCATATGGAGGAACCCAGATCCGGACTGCACGTGGTTCAGGTCCACACCCGGTCGCCCAGCACAGCCCCGCAGCATCTCGTATCGGGGCTTATGCTGTAATCAGAGACCTGTGGATGTGTGACCCGGAGCTTGTGTGCGAAAACAGTTTTTGGATGGCACCCCTCGTGAGCGCCGTAAGCTGCGTTATGTAAGTGCTAAGTGGGAGCCGTCCTGGAGGGGGAGAGCGGCTGTGCAGGTGTGAAGATAACTGTTACCTCCGTGAGTCAGGAGGAAGATGCAAAAATGCGCCGTGAGGATTGTCGCGCGAGTAACAGTGATGGAGCAGGTTATGGGGCGGTATGCAGGGTTCTAATGGGATTAGAATGGACGGGTAGGTTGAGGATATGAAGAGGGTTAGTGTTTGTGACGAGGAAACATTATAACACAAATCATAAAATAGAGTAATAGGCTCTTTAACATTGTGCAGTTTCACTAAGAATACTGTAACTGTATACTGTGCATCAATGTATTGACTAAAAGGGGGCGTGGCTCTGGCAAAAGCTCTTTAAATTATTCAAATGTCACACAAAAATGACTATGTATAAAGAGATGTACTTGTAAACACTCCAAAAGTACAGATAAATAATTCATCCTATGCATTCTCCATTCTCTATCTCCATTTAAATCCTTATGACTTTTGTTTAAAAAGTCAGTGCTGTTACACTATTGGTGCTTTACTGTCAGGTTTGTTATATTAGTCCATTCAGTCAGTGCTATTCGACTGCTTCTTCTTCTTCTGTCACATCTGGTGTATTGTTGGTCCATGTAGTCAGTGCTGTTACACTATTGGTCTTTTACTGTCAAGTCTGTAATACGATTGGTCCATTTAGTCAGTGCTGTTACGCTATTAGTCCTTTACTGTCTAATCTGTTATATTATTAGTCTATTCAGTCAGTGCTGTTACGCTTTTGCTTATTTGCTGTTATTTGCGGTCTGTTTTATGACTGGTCCATTCAGTCAGTGCAGTTACGCTATTGGTCATTTTACTGTCAAGTCTGTATTATGATTGATTCATTCAGTCAGTGCTGTTACACCATTGGTCCCTTAATGTCAGGACTGTTATATCGTTGGTCCATTTAGTCAGTGGTGTTATGCTATTGGTCTTTTACTGTCAAGTCTGTAATATGATTGGCCCATTCAGTCAGTGCTGTTACGCTAATGGTCCTTTACTGTCCATTCTGTTATATTATTAGTTCAATCAGTCAGTGTTGTTACGCTATTGATCAATTACTGTCAGGTCTGTTATATCGTTGGTCCATGTAGTCAGTGCTGTTATGCTATTGGTCCTTTACTGTTCGGTCTGTTATGATTTGTCCATTCAGTCAATGCTGTTACGCTTTTAGTCATTTGCTATCAGGTCTGTTATATAATTGGTCCATTCAGTCAGTGCTGTTACGTTATTGGACTTTTACTGTCAGGTCTGTTGTATCATTGGTCCATTCAGTCAGTGCTGTTACGCTATTGGTCTTTTACTGTCAGGTCTGTTATATCATTGGTACATTTAGTCAGTGCTGTTACGCTATTGGTCCTTTACTGTCAAGTCTGTTATTTGTTTGGTCCATTCATTCAGTGCTGTTACGCTATTGATCATTTACTGTCCAGTCTGTTATATTATTAATCTATTCAGTACTGTCAGGTCTGTTGTATCGTTGGTCCATGTAGTTAGTTCTTTTATGCCATATGTCAACTAGTGTTACACCACTGCTCCCAAACTGTAGTTGATGTTATATCAGTTGAATTGTCAGTGCTGTTACGTCATTTGTCCATGACATAATTGGTCCATAACTGTGTCCATTTAGTCTGTGCATTTGATCTGTTACTGTAAGTGCTGTCACGTCATTGGTTGTTAAATGCCAGGGCTAGTCCAGGTCCATTTGGTGTCATTTATTATTATATATAATTTATTCTAATAGATTTTTTTTTTTTGTAAGCTAACTTTTATACCTGACACTGAACTGCTCACTCACATTTTTCAATACAGTATCCCAAGTGTGTGAGAGTAAAAAGGCCCCATTGTCCCAGTTAATAGTCCAGTCAACTGACCAGACACATCACAGCAACATCATTTGACCACTCTGAAGAAGAAACTAACAGGTATGAACACGAACTAAACCTTAGTCTGAAAAAATCTATTTGAAATGCCAGGGCTGTTTCATGATTGGTTCCTATATAAAGACAAGATTTACTTATTCTTGGAAGGCCTTGTTTCTCCGTCTGCTTTTGTGGGAGTTCCATTTCACAGTCTTTGTCTGAGTGAATTCGGAACATCTACTTTCAAATGTGTTCCGTTGAAAACACTGGGTGCATAAGTAGGCAAATAATATTGTGTGCTTAGCTTTGCACAGTAAACGTGTAAACTCTAAGCTCTTGTAGTTCTTACACAAGTTTCAGTGGCTTAAGTTTTAGAATTGAATTATTGTAGAAATAGATCACTTTTTTTTTACTGACAAATTACTATTTTCACTTGTTATAATAAAAGCTTTGTACAGTTTTAGCTGTTTGCTAATTTTGCCTTCCCCTGATGTAAATTAGAGGCAATTACCGTTATTACTGGAGTTTCTGTATCACATTATTGAAATGTCATGGAAACACTAGGGATGCGCCAGTGTAATACCGGTATAAAATATCAGCATCAGTATTTTAATTTTTTGATGGATCGGTACCAAGACATAGGGTTAAATCAATATCCCATTTTGGTCTATAAATTGGTGTAATAAGATTTACTACAATGTTGGCCCAAAACACCTCAAAGTTGTTAAAAGTTGCTCTTTAGTTACTTTAAATAACAAGTTAGAAAAAGGATTTTCATCCTTTTTATTATAAGGTGTTTGTATTTAAAGGAAATAAATCATGTGTTCAGTCTCTGTCCTAATATCGGTCAATATCGGTTACCAGCAGGTACTTAAAGCCAAAGTATAGACATTGGTGCATCCCCAGTTACAGCTGATCTGAGTATTCTGATTTATTTCTGTACCTGGGCAGATTTTTCACTAGGAGAAGTGAGAAAAGGAGCAAGCCAGTGTTAAACAAAACCGCTAATTTAAGTTTTGTTACCTGATTATTCTATTCTATCTATCTATTCTATCTGATTTTACTAGATGTAAATGTACCCAGTGTTCCCTTCTCCTCATTCCAAAATGTTTACTTAACAATAAACATTTGGAACCGGTCAAAACTTTAAAAGGAGACTGGGAGACACCAACTTCAGGAGAGCACATTATCATTATTACTTGTTATGGTGCGCACCCATTCATCAAAGGCCTGTTGGAGTGTCTGCTCACAAATACTCCAAGATAAACGCTGTCTTCTGTGCGCCATTTTGGCCTGCGTCCACCGACAGTATTTTACGCACGATTACGCACGCTTCATTATGCGTCATGCTTTAATGGACAGGTCGTGTCAGACTTGAAAATAGCCACTATAAATAACTCATAGCGCGGGCATTAGTGGTAGAGTATCGATGAATATGTCTGAGTCACGTTTACGAGCTAATGCAATAAACACAGTGACATGAAAAAGAGAGTGGAAGAAGATGGGGCCTACCTTGGAAGACATCCACATCCCGCGGTTCCTCTGAGCTCGGAGATAATCATAGTTCTCTGGAGAAAAAAAGAATTGTGCAGGAGGTCCAGCGGGCGGGAGAGGAAGCTGCTTGTAAACTCCCGGACAGTTCCACAACAACAACAGGGTCTTTTTAGCTGTATCTTTCCGTCTGCCTCAGCGTAAAGGGATACTGTCAGTTTGAGGTGGTTTCAGAGACACTGGAGGGGAGAGGGTCCGCTTGTGTCTGTGTACAAACGCGGGCAGGACAAGTCTTCGGATTTATTCCTGTGCTTAGCTCTCGTGGGGTCAACAGGCTGCTCCGGCCCGTTGTAAAAACAGATTAGAAATCATTCAAGCCCTCGTGTGCTAATGTCTGCTGTACGCTGCTGTGTCTTAAAGGATCTTTGTGAATACTAAGATATAGATCTATAACAAAATAAAGTCCACTCGCCTCCCTGCAGCCCGATAAAGCGCCTCTTTCACACTTGAAGATTCTTTTGAAGACTCTTCGGAAGTGTTCTGACTGAAGTGGTGCCTACAGTTTCTGTCTCTAAAAACAAAACTATAAATCTACCAAACCCCGATAAACGACATTAGTGCAAACAAATGTGACGTTATTGCATAACAGCCAACCGCGAGACGCTCTCTGTTCTTCTCTTATTGACACATGGCACTGCTAAAGTGCGAATGCATAGCCTGTCCTTTCCTAAATGTGGTTTGGGGGTCAGATTTGGAAGCCCGATGTTTTAATTACATTTCTTGGCAAAATAAAGTCTAGAACGGGGGACTGTGGTCAAGGTACAGCACCACAGGAGTGAAAAGTATAAGGGCTCTGGCGCGTGCGTAATACGTGCGCACTGCCTAACTACATTTACCACATGAAGAGCACGTGCCAAATGTGTACTTTCTATTTCTTGTGCACTTTGTCTTTTAACATAGAAATATTTATGTAAAATAACTGCATCTAAGTGCTTTTTGTTCACTGCACATTTATAGAATAATTGTCCATTCCAAATACGAGTTTTGTTTGTCTCTTGTATTGTTTTTAACACCAATGTGCACATGTTATTATAATAACATAATATAATACAGTGAAAAGCTAATCAGTCCTATTTTTACCGTGGGATTTGTTATTTCCAAATGTTTCCATTTGCTATTGTTGCTGAAGACGTGAAGCAACATGACGCGTGCGTAAAGCGTGTCCTAATGTGACCACCTGCTTCAGGGGCTTCTTGTGCGTTTGCTCATAATAATTGAATTTGGGGGTTTGCAGTATCATACCATAGCCTGTTTCAATTGATCTTACTTTGTGTTACTGTAACTACGTGACTATATTAATTATATGTCTCTATTTTGATGAATGACGCGTGCGTAAAGTCTTAATATCTGTAACTTGTGCTGTGCTGTGGGGGCTTTTCAAAACAAAATACAAAAGGGGCAATAACGATGTGCTTTTGGTTCTGGAAGGAATTTCTAAATAGAATTTTAAACAACAGTGCGTCTGATCCAACCCAATTCTCCTTGGCAGGTATGGAGAGTGTATATGACGCGTGCGTAAAACGTGCCCTACGTGTCCACCTGCTGCTGAATCTGTACGAGGCTAGTTCTGTGAGACAAACATAAAAAGAGGGGCAGCCTTCCTTGTGTGTCACACGTCAGTCTGAATAGATTTGGAGATGG
>KN492019.1:1762-26209 GCA_000787155.1 Scartelaos histophorus
CTGAAACAAATTTCTCTGAAACCAGAATTTGCCCATAAAGTTGACTCTTTCAATCAACTTCGAGACTCACCTGTCGAGAAACAGCTGCTGGATTCAGTCAAAACAACATCCCTCACTGACATTAGGAATAGTTATGTCCCTGTACCTCAACTTCCTGATTATGGTAAGAAATGTCTTCTCTTCTTTACTTTGTAACCTCACATTCACTAACTTTAAAGCAACACAGTGAAATAATCTGACTACCAGAGAATGCTTTTTTCTGATTAGTTTGTTAATTGAACTCTTTGGTGCATGTTTGACTGCAAGAGATAAAATCCTAATGTTGTACACCATCAGCATTTTATCTCCTTCACACATTACCTAATGGCTTCACAGCTCAAAAAGTAGGACTGTCAGAATCTTAGAGACTTGCGCATGAGTGTGGGTAGGAAGTGATGGAAGATTGATAGACAGATTGGTACAGTGTCCCTGTCAGTGTAGTTGCTGTGCCAGTGTGTTGTGGTGGACAAAAAGAGCAAAGCCAAGAGGCAAAACTCTTTATTTACTGATCAATCTACATTCCTACTCACACTTATGGTCATAAGCACAAGAACTCAGATACTTGTGGCTTAAATGAGCATCTTCTGCAGGATGACTGACACTCACTTAGACCTCAGCCATCTTAGAGGAACTCTGAGAGCCGCTGCTCCTCCACATTAATAGGACACATTGACACTGGACACGCTTGAGGCACTATGTCTCTCAGCTGTCCCGGGAAACCCTGGCTCCCTTTAAAAAGACAAAGTGTCAAGGTAGAGGGAAGTCTCTACTTAAACTGCTGAACTCCCTGAACCCAGCACAAGCAGATGTATGCATGGTAGACATTTTTAATTATAAATATTTGTTGTGATCATATTGCAGAAATTGCCAATCTTGGAAGAAAGGACGTGATCTTCCTTATTGATGGCTCTGACAATACTGGAGCCTCAGGCGTTGCTCACATTCGCGACTTCATCCTCAACATTGTGCAGCAGCTGGATGTGCAGCCAGACCAAGTGCGTGTGGGAATAGTTCAGTATTCTGACAGAGTAAAAACTGAATTCTCTCTGAACTCTCACAACAATAAAGAAGCTGTTTTATCGGCTATCAAAAGGCTCAGGCAAATGGGTGGCCGCTCCTCAAACCTTGCAGATGCCATTGAATATGTAATTAATAATGAGCTAAAACCATCTGCTGGAGTTCGCCCGATCGAGGCTTCACAACATCTTGTGGTCCTGACTGGTGGACGATCACCCCAAGAGGTATCTCTTTATGGTCCACTGCTCAGGACCTCAAGAGTCAACTGCATTGGTGTTGGTGCGGCTGGTGCTGATAGAGAGCAGCTAAGAAAAATCGCCACCAACCCCGAAGATGTTCTTCAAGTGCCAGCGTTCCCATCCCTGCCACAACTCAGAGAAACACTCATCACGAGACTGAGAGGAACAATTGAAGAAATCCCCACTCAGTTTGAAGGTACTAGATTAGACAGTGCGTTTACATGCAGAGCAAACAGAAAACATGGCGTACACACTCATATAAGTAATTACAACAGAAGTTCTCATCTTACAAATTTAAAGAGCACATATTATGTCAAATTTACTTTTTTGAGCTTTTAACCATGTTATTTTGTTGTCCCTTCATCAAAAACAAACCTGGTGTATTTTTTGTGTGTGTGTGCTCACAATTAACACATCAGCATAGCAGTCACATGGGATAAGGATTTGTTTTCTATGCCATTGTTCATTCCTATTGCTGACAGCAGAGGGAGTTCCAACATATGTCTCATGGGAAACGGAGGTGATGTTTATTGAAGTATAGTTTCCAAATGCAGGAATCTTTTCCATTCAAAATTTTGATATACTGTACTTATTGCAACATAACCAAAAGCATGTTTAAAATTTAATTAAAGCAATAAGAATGCATAATATGTGTTCTTTAAATGTAACATTGAACTAAACTAATCCTGAACTACATGTTGCCTTGCTTGTGTTCCTAAATGTCTGTCCGATCATATCAAGAGTAAGTTGTATACATGCAGTAATAGTCCAACATCAAATCGCATTAACCTAGTGCGATTGAGAGAAATTCGAATAGCTGCCATTCCAGACAAGTGAACAAAAGCAAACATTCGAATTTCTGTGCCTGCATGTCAAAGCACTGTTTGTGAACCGGTAGGTCAAAATGTGTGCATGGAAGAGAGGTAAGTAGATTATGTGTATCTTATTTGCAGTAGTTTTAAATAAAAGAGAAAGAAAGAGAGATTACAGTGCAAAAATATTAGAGAAGGTGTTTTGTTAAAATATCTAAAATGTTATATTTTTTTTCTTCAGATGGGCTTGAGGTAAAAAAGGCAGACATTGTATTTTTGGTGGATGGCTCCATAAACTTGGGCAAGGACAACTTCAAAGATGTCATGAGCTTTGTGACCAATCTAATCGACCTGTTCTACAACGAGAAAGATGAACTGAATTTTGCCCTCGCACATTTTGCTACAGATGTCACCGATGTCTTCTTCCTTAATTCATACAACAACAAGGACGATATTATTAGTGCTATTGGGAGGGCTGAATATAAAGGAGGACGCAGAATCAACACTGGTGCAGCAATCAAGCATGTTCAAGATAAGCATTTCATCAAGCAAAGAGGGAGCAGGAAAGATGAAAATATTCCTCAGATCCTTATGCTTATTACTGGTGGTCGATCAGCTGACGATAGCATATCTGCAGCACGTGCACTGAAGGGTACTAAAACCAAGATCTTTACGGTTGGAATTGGAGACAATTTGGATGAGTTGGAAAGAATAGCTAGCGAGCCGTCCACCGTAGCGAGGGCAAGGACCTATCCGGAGTTGTCTGAGCTGAATGAGCAGATCCTGGAAGCACTCGCCGATGAATTGAAGGGGAAGACTATCTGTGGTCAGACAGAAACCTCTGCCAAACGTAAGTAACAGTGTTGTTGTATTCACCTTATACCACCCCACACATTTTTACTTCTGACTTAACTATGCTATATAAAGAAGACTGATTGATTGTTCGTGTGCACCAAGATGTCAGCAATACTAAAGGATGCCACTCAAAATTACACAACAGGAAAAACGCCCATAGACAATTGGTGCCTGAACTTTCCAAATAGGATGAATAGCATGAGTTCACTGCTTTCTAAGATATGATTATAGTAGATTCATGTTTCCTGAAAATATTACAGTTAAAAATCATATTTTTCATAATTTATCATTATTTACTTGGGATTGGGTCCACTCACTATATTGATTTTATTGCTTTAAGTCCTGACAACTGACAGCAATGATTCCACTGATTAAAAATTGCCACTACGTCTGAATTAAATAGAAAATCTAAAAACAAAACTCGGAACGAAATCAACTTATAGTTTATTTTCCTGCCAGAGACACTGAACTTCAAGCCATTTTGTCCATGTGGATACGCCCAGTAATTACAAAGATATTAAAAACAAAGTAAAATCATCTGCGTTTCCATAAAATCTACAATAATTTTACAATTTTATTACAATTGCAATACAAGACTATGTATCATGAGAAAGTAGCTTTTAATACAGTAAATGTTAATGTTAAATACTAACTCTTTGCTCTTAAAAATCCTTCTAGTGATGGATCTTGCTGTCAGAATTAAGCTTTTCATTACAGCATAATGAAATGCACAATTATCAGTGGTTTTAGAATCAGTATTGGTCATAGCTGGGAGTTGTCTTAAGTTTACTAATATTACTACAGTTTACATTTTATTCATGGGTTTCAGCTTCCTGTTATGTGCAACATTTAGATTTTTTCCATTTAAAAATTTAATTATTAGAAAAATAAGATTAATAAATATTCTGTTTTAAATGGTCAATCATCAATACCAGTCCTAATTTTTAATCATTCTGAAATTCAGGGATAGAAACACTTGAACCTTATCATTGTAAAAACATAATTATTATATGGCATCTGCATCTGTTCTCTTCCAGCTTGCAGCCTTGAAGTCCTGCTGGGATTTGATGTGAATGCCCAGAACGTATTCAGTGCCCAGGCAAACCTCCAGAACAAGATGGGAACCATTTTACAGAGGATTTCTAAGATGACGTCCATCAGTTGCTCTTCCGGGCAGTTTCCATCTATTCAGCTTGGAATGTTGGCCATGGGCTCTTCTGGTGATGCTGTACAGTTGGATTTCACTGATAATGCAAATGAGCTGTTTGAGGGATTCAGAGGATTACGCACACGAGGGCCCTTTGTTCTCAATGCACAGACTATTTCAGCCTATAACACAAGGTTCAGAAGCAGACAGGACAATGTTGTGAAGGTAAGTGCAGGACAAGGAATACTATGTCGACTGTATTATCCCTTATAATCTAACATTATTATCTTCCCTGACTTCCAGTGAATGATTTTTTTTAAAAACAAAATCACATAGCGATTAAAAATAAAAAAATAGCATTAAAATATCTATCTCAATTTTATTTTATCACCAGTTTTGAGTTTTAAAACTAGTGTTTGACATATATTATTTGTGTTGTTGCAGGTTGTCATTCATTTGACTGATGGGATGGATGGATCGTACGCTGAAATGAAAAGACAAGTTGATACTCTGCAGAAGTCGGGTATAAAAATAAGTTTATCCTCTTAAAGGTGGACTATGTAACTTTTCTGGTGGGGGGCCTGCCTCTACTTGTCTCCATGGAGATGTTTTCGACAGTATAGCCTATAATGATATCTCTTCTTCTGTGATCTATTTAATTAACGGGGTTGTTATAGCTCAAAATATCTAAAACGTTCTTACTGGTGAGTGGACTTCCCTCTCCACAGATCTGACTTGTAGCTTGGCCGTGTAGTGTCACGTGCTTTTCTCCATGAAGATCAATAAGTTGCCATACTGTGACCGATTCCAAGCCAAGCAATTATATCTCCATAGAGACAAGCAGTTGACAGAAAAGTTGCATTGGTGAACTTTAAACTAAAACAATGAGTGAACAAATTCATAGATCTATGTGGCCTATCCATATAAAATAAATGAATGTATTATTTGTTTTCTAGGAGTGAACAGCTTCATCCTGGTTGGACTTGAACGAGTGCCTAAGTTTGAGGAGGCTGTGCTGCTTGAATTTGGCAGAGGTTTCAGATACACCCGACCTCTACGTGTTAACCTCATGGACTTGGACTATGAGCTTTTGGAAGAACTTGTAAATATTAAAGACAATTTTGACCTAATATTTTCCATACCATGTTTTTTTTTAAAAATTGTTTTTGTATATATTTGCCAACAGGACAGCATTGCAGAGAGGGAGTGCTGTGGCGTCCCATGCAAATGTACAGGAACCAGAGGAGACAGAGGAGCAGTTGGATTTGGTGGACCAAAGGTACTGGTTAACAAATGATTGATAGCTATGTCAAGACAATAAAATGTAACTTATTGCGGGGCCCTGTGAGATGGCTACTATTGTGATAGAATAGATAGAAACTGAATTTAAGGCAAGTGAAGGTGTGTACAAGTACATGCACAAAAGCTGTCAAAAATCAATACCTGGCAGATACTAATCAGTACTGTACCTAATATCAAATTTAGATACTCCTCATTTGAACAAGTAGCCATAATAAAAAGGATACCAGAACTTGTATTAGATCCCATGTTTATATAAATTAAAGAATCATTTGTGTTGAAAATTACTTGTAGTTGTGATATTTAAATCAGTACTGAGTATTAGTCTTTGTATTGAAATCGACTTTGAAATTTTAGCCTTCGTACAGTTAAAGTGAAGTACATTGAAGGACACGAGTATATAAGATTTTAAAAATGTTCACTGTTGTTGCTAATGAGACAGGCCTCTACTTTAACTATGTTTAAATCCAGGCTCAAAATGCTTCTGAAAGGTTTTTAATCTGCCCTCTTTTCTTTTAATGTTGTTTTTATGATGATTATTTATGTTTTGATTTGTTTGTATTTTGATTTTAATGTCTTTCTTAAATTGTGAAGTACTATGAATTACTTTGTGTATGAATTATGCTATATAAATAAACTTGCCTTGCCTAATGCAATATTTGTTTTTAGGGAGATTCAGGTCTTCCAGGAAGCCAAGGACATCCTGGAGATGAGGGTGGACCTGTAAGTCTTAATCATTAACTTTATAAATCAACCTGAAATTATTATAAGAAATGGTATATTAGTACTTCTTTCAACCATGTAATTTTAACATTTTATTAAACTGTTTATATTTTAGGGAGAAAGAGGTCCTCCTGGTGTGAATGGTACTCAGGGTTTCCAGGGATGTCCCGGACCAAGAGGCTCCAAGGTGAACCTTTGCACAGAAACTTTTGTTGTTATAACTTTGAAGAGTATACAAATATTCACCACTTATTTTTGTGTTTAGGGTGCACGAGGCTATTCAGGAGAAAAGGTAATGTATAGTCTAATACATTTTTTACAATTTAAATATGAAGTTTTCCATGCAATAACCTAACAACAACCATTTTACAGGGTGAAAATGGAGAACTTGGTCTCGACGGCATCAATGGAGAAGATGTGAGTTGTGCATCCTCTCTGCTTTAATAATATATCGCTTTTTTGTTTTTTTTATCAATATTATCGATATTTTTGTATTATTTTATTTTAGGGAAAAAGTGGAGTTCCTGGATCAGGTGGTGACAGAGGAACACCAGGCAGAAGAGTAAGTCACTGCACTATTATTATATTACTAGTAACACGGCTCATACTACTAGTCAATCATTGTGTAAAATGTTTTGCTTGTAGGGACCCAAAGGAGCTAAAGGTCAAACAGGAGATAGAGGAGAGATAGGAATCCGTGGAGACCCTGTGAGTATATCTTGTTTAATGTACATGTATAATTATGGCTGCATTTACATTTGCACACAACACACCGAAACTGAGATTATCACTAAACTGGATCTAAACCTGGTCTGGCTCAGGACTAAACCAGGCCTGATCTGTAGGACTTACATAAGACTTTATTGATCCAAGGAAACTACTTTGTCACAGCAGCTCAATAATAAAATAATAACTTTTTTTTAAAACACCAGTAAACAAATTAGAATATTAAAGGTCCTTTTATGAGGATTTATGAGTTAAACATGTGTGAACGAAGCAAAACACAACTCCAGGTATGTTTGTGAGCAGGAAACGTTATAATATAGATAAGAAAATATATTGTAATATAGCCCCAAGGATACAAGATGAATTAAACAAGTACATTTGGATAAATAAATGGGGTAACAGTAATGCAGTATGGAGAAGAATCTATAATACTGTCTGTGGCTGGATGACAAAATATACAAAACACATTCCAACATCACTTTATCACAAATTTACAACACTGCAAAAATGATACAGGGGATGTTGTTGCTGTCTTCTTTCCAATAGGGTCAAAGTGGAAGAGATAACAACGTCCCTGGACCCAAAGGAGACCCCGGTGATCCTGGTCTACCGGTAACTAATTTGTTCTGTTTACTATCTTACTAACATATTATAATATTTGCATTTTTGGCAGCTTGTGCATTTTATTGAGCGTGTTTTTGTCATTTACAGGGAGAACAAGGTGACGATGGAACTCCAGGCTCACCTGGAGATCCTGGCAGAAGAGTAATGTTTTTATTAATATGATTTTTGAATGGGTTGTTTGTGCTCGTGTTTTATATTAATCAAAATGTGTGTCAAACTATAGGGAACCAATGGCAGAAGAGGAGCAATTGGGCAACCTGTAAGTCATTTTCAGTCTCTTTTGGTGATGGATAAATGTTACACTATTTTAGAATATGAAAACATTGTTACAACCTCAAAATTTTAGTTTCATTTTTTTTTAAAAAATTAGAATTAATATTTTTCAAATGATCACTTTCCTGTTTTCAGGTATATTCAAGTCAAAATCATGATTATAGTGGTATACAGGACCAGCTTTTCCAATAGACAAGCAATACTCATCCAGCTTTGATTCCTGCCCAACCAATCACTATCAGTCTAACTATAATACTACTACTACTACTACTACTACTACTATAATCATACTATAATAACCGTGTAACTTCTATACACCTATTTAGCATATTTTACTGATTGAAAACCTTCCAAGTACAGAAAAAACACGTTAATAAATACTTCAATAAATTATGGCATTCATCTATTACGCAGAAAAAAAAAATCACATAAAGATAGTTTTGGAATAACTTGGTATCAGACTTTTTGTTCACAAATTAACATATGTTTTCTTTTGTGACATCTAGTACTTTTTGTATGAAAATTTGTTGACTCGACATTTTACCAAAATTATTCAACCCCAACTAAATTTTATACCTCAATATTATAAATCTTGCCTCCATTATTGAAGTACAACTGTATACAAATATATGTGAGATCAAATTTCGGATATAGTTACTTGGTTAATCAGAAATAAATATCATGTATGTTCATTTACTTGTACTTCTCTGCCAAATAAATAAACACATATCTTTTTTCAGGGAGCTCTTGGAACAGCCGGTCGCAATGGTGAGCGTGGAGAGCCCGGTGTTGCAGGCTCAAGAGTGAGTTCATAAAAACTATGAAGAAAATATTTTGCAGGTCATTCATTCTAAAAATACCAAGCCAAAACTTGTGTCATGGTGTTCATAGTGGGAGCTGTTCTTGGCTGTTAAGGGGCTATGACACACTGTTTTGGCTGGAGCAGACCTCTACAACTCATTTTTCTGACGTTGTTTTAAAGGGTAAAGCCGGACCCCAAGGAGCAAAAGGACCCAATGGAGAAGAAGGAAACCCCGGACCACGAGTAAGCCAAAATTTCAACACTTATTCAAAAAACTATATAAATGAAATGAAATGAAAAGCTAGGGCTGTGTTTATGTTTGTGCACAGTGACACTTTAGTCACTTTAGCAACATTAGCCACTGTGAAAGTTGACTAATCCAAGACAATCCATCAGCCTTAACTATGATTTCATACTAAACCTCCAGTGAAACAGAAATAACATGCAATTTAATTAATATAATCTAGACTCATTTTGTAGGGTTAAAACTGTAGCAGAAATATAATATTATAATAAACAACTTTTTTTTGACAGGGACCTGGAGGGAGCCCGGGCCCAGGTGGAGCAAGAGGCAGACAGGGAGTTCTCGGTCGCAAGGTAACCCAGAATTGAACTCACAGTGATTTATCTTGGATTCACTTCTTCCTGAATGAACATTTGTTTTGTTTCTAAATATGTTTTAATCCCTGTATTCTCACATTACTGAACACACATCTGCAGCTTTTCTATAAGAAAACATTGCTTACATTCTGCAGGCACATGAACTTAATCAAATACAAGTCCAAAAGTTTTAAATTACCGCTGTCTTTCTTTCTTTCTTTTTTTTTTTTTTTTGTACTTTTCTTTATGTTTTATAGGGAGAGCCAGGAGATCCAGGACCACAGGGTGACCAGGGTCCATTGGGTCCAAGAGGAGAACCAGTGAGTTTAATATGATCATTTTACATGAATTATTACTATATAAATGCCACATAATTGTTAGAGTATATTGAATTTGTCATGGCATCTTTATTCACAATGATCTAACAATAGTACATATTTACATTTTATATGGTTCTCATGCCAAATATCCCATCAGAAATCCAAATAAACGCCTCATTATGGGTTGCCAGATACTACAATTAAAACTCCAAATGGCTGTATGTATCTTCTATGGCAGTTAATAGCATCCCAGGTTTATTTGTAACTAAAGCAGTAGTGCAATGTGATGTTATTATAATTATTAGATCATATATAATCAAATTATATTGTAATTATCCATACAAATTCAATATATGTCAAGTAAATTATGACATATACTTTGAATTAGATCTACTGGTGTTTTAAATGTGACCCATGGCAGCATATTGCATTTTGAAAACCGGGTGCAGTTTTGCTTTGAAATGCCTTGACTCTGAAACTTATGAGTGATTAAAAAAAAAAAATGTAACAAATGAAATAAATGATGATGATGTGATTGTGTTTTGTTTCCAGGGTGAGGATGGCAGAGACGGACTTGGAACTCAAGGACCCCCAGGGAGAAAGGTAAGATGACTTATATATGCCACTTCCACTAAATATTTATGGACATAATACTTACACTTAATTGGTGTAAGAACTTAAAGGCGGTGTCCCTAATTTTTACTGTCTTAAACATGTGAAAAACAGAACTAATTCATATTCAACAGTTTGTAGTGGCCCAAAGTTATTCCTCACTTATCTTATTATACTTCTTATATCCCGTGATGAGTTTATAAGTAATTTTCACAACTTTCAGGGAGTTTAACATGACAGTAAAGTTAGCAACAATTCCTCTTCCTAATTATCATACGGTTTAAAGAGTTATAATTACTTGGGGAGAGAACATAGTCTCATTTTGACCTTAAGTGCTGGTTATACAAAATAGGCTATTTGCACTGGGACAAGACAAATTTAGCTCAAATGCATGGGAAAAAATAGTGATTAGGACCTCTAAGTAACATTTCTAAATTTGCTAGAGTTATATTCATTTTTAAACATTGATATAAGAACAATGACCTCAACACGTTACATCATTTGCACAGTAAATTTTGATCTAGAACTGCACTTTGGAGTGACTAAAGTCGGATTTGAGATGCTAACCTGATGCAGTATTTATCAGATAACCCCTGTTGATGACAAATTAGCTGATCGTTGAATATGATGTTGCACTATGACAGAAAAACTGGGATAATCTCATGTTTCTCATCCAATAAAGTGACTAACAGGAAGAGGGACACTGTGTTGAGCTGTCACTTTATGGTTTTCCTCTCATAAAATACACACAATATCTACAAATTATAGGCAATACCATAAAGTCTCATTATTCAAATTAAAAAATCAGTCATAGGAATTTTGATAAACTATAAATAAACCTGTTTCTATCCTTTTTTCAACAGGGAGACGACGGATTCCCGGGATTACCAGGACCTAAAGTGAGTCACAGCCAGATGTCTTTACAATGTGGTTGATCTGTGTTACTGGCGACTCTCCAAAGAGCCAGACCAGCATAACAGTAGTAAAATGTCTGTCATGTAAAACAACTGTTATTTATGTTTCTGCATATGCTAAGAAGATAGAGAATAGATGTTAATGGAAACCAGGCACTGTAGGTAAGACTTAAGCGAATTTAGAAACTAAAAACATGTGTGGTGTTGCAGGGACCACCTGGTGATCCTGGAGCCAAGGGTGGACCAGGAAAGAGAGGAAACAGAGGACAGAGGGTAAGAGATAAGTCTGGTTGCTATAAATGCATTGAATTTGTAATACAGGAATGGGATAATGTAAAAGGTGGATTTGCTGATATTTATTATTTATATTATATTTATAAAACTCCTATATTATACAAAATTCGTGTGAGCTTTAAGTCATGTTATAATGTTTTTACCTCATCAAAAACAAACTATATCGTACAGTTGTGTTGTTTCATTCATATATTGTGGTTTGAGTAACTTTTTATTATTAGTCTATCTACATCTCCAATGCTCAAAACGCTCTGTTCCACCTTACGATGTCATGAAGCAGTAGTTTTTATGTTAACAGCTTCATTTTAGCGTTAATTCAGCAGAGATTGGCAGTTCCAGGGTTGAAATTATCCAGATAATTCTAGTGAAGTGATGTATTGAGTTTAAAAACGCAATAGCACCTGAGATAATAACTCATGTTTTTGTGTTTTGTGTTGGCTGTAGCAAGACTTGAAGTTACCTTGGGATCAATAAAATTCCCTCCCCATCTCTCTCGCTGTCTTAAACATGTGTGAATGAAACAAAAGCACAACTCTGGATCTGTTTTTGACAAGGATCACATGCGGTTTACAGTGAACAGAATGTAAAATCTACATATGTTATACTTTATAAATGAATCTACGAAGAAGCTAAATATGTCTAACAATATTCAACAGCAAATGTCATAGTTTACATTATCACAGAGTTTAAAACAACAGTGTGTATATCTACGTCTGTTATAAAAATGTTTTTTTCAGGGTGTCTCCGGAGGCATGGGCCCACCTGGTCAGAACGGAGAGGTCGGATATCCTGGACCTTATGTAAGCAACTTCATAAGCTTCACGTTTGTAGTGAGATTGTATTATTATACTTGGCAAACAGCATGAAGAACGTAAAAAAGCCATTATTGTTTTAAACTTTAATCTTTAATGTAGATCATAAGCAAAAACTGCACTCCAAGACCTTATTTGCAAACATACAGCGCAAAAATGAACTTGATGCTAAATTAGCCTCCAAAATAACTGGTCTAATTTACTCTATAATAACTACACATTAATTAGATTTTCCAAAATAACTGGTGGTCTGATTTACTCTATAATAACTACACATTAATTAGATTTAGTAATGAATGAACAAATACCTAATTCATAATGAACAAATAGTTTATTAAGAATGATTCAGGCTTAGTCACTTTTTAATGAATGCCCCAAATATCAGTTCAAACTATAACCACGTAATTAAGAATGAAGTTACTAATCCTAAATCGTTTTAATAACTTTATTTTTCCACTAATATTTTTCCACTATGAAACTTGTCTTCATGCTTTATTTAGGCCGTAACTGATTTAGTTATTATTCCTTATTATTATGTTAGTTAAGTTATCAAACTGTAATTATACATTGTCTTTCTATTCTTATCATACAGTTAGGAGGACAGTTTTAGTCTAGTAGCCCAAACTGAATCACAGCTGTAGAAATGCGCAGCTAAAGTGGGTCTTTGGTAAGAAAAACACACCTTTTATATTAGAATTTGAGCATAGTTGACATAGTTTGGAAATAGCTGCATTGTAACTGACCCTTGGCTCGTGTACTTATGTCCCACTGTGCTTCATTTCCACAGGGCGAGAAAGGCCCTCGAGGTCCTGGGGTTGTGGTATGTGTTCATTATCTTTCACTGAAACAAAAAATCAAAACAGATATTCGTGTCACTGATCTAAAATGTCAATCTTTTTGTGTCTATAGCAATGTGAGCTGGTGAAGAAGATCAGGGATAACTGTCGTATGTACAATTTATTAAAAATATCAAATTTCCCTAAATAATTGAATACATTACTAAGTATAATATGTTTTTTGTTTTGTTTTTCAGCGCTCTGCCATGGTAAGTTTATTTCAAATCGATTATTACTTCTTATAGCAAGAGTGAAGTAGTTCAGTGACAAGCAAACTTACATAATAGTCAAAGAATGTGCAGTTATCTTAATATGTTGTGCCGGGGAGGGCATCTGGCATAAAACTATCAAATTATTGCAGCCTCACTTAGTAGATGCCATTTTAATAAAGCCAATCCTATTTTTTGTTTAAGCTTTTTTACCGTTTGCTTTTCATTATAATTGTACTGCACAATCTGATACAATGAATACTTTGCAATGATATCGTGCTGGGGGTGTTGTACATGTATATCTATGGTGGAATGTTTAGGAGATACCATAAAGACATAATGCACACAAAAGCAAACATTTTAAGATAGAAAAAACACAAATAGATTTAAACAAAGCATTTTCAGGAGGTTTAGGTGTTTGTTTGTGCTTTGTTTGCTGGATTCTGACTGTAATTATATGCATGAGAAACTTGTTTATCAGCTCACCTGTTGTAGTTCCAGCTAAACCAGTTATTTTTGATCAGATTGTGTTAAAATAAAGCTCAGATTAAAGGCAATTAGAGCTTCAAGCAATTAACATCACACTCCCATGGAATATTAATGACGTCAGCTGCAAAGTATCAATTGTGGAAGTTTCAACTCTTAACGTACAGGGAAACCACCACAATAGTCAAATTAGAATAAAAAGGTTAAGGTTCTGTATTTGTTTTTGTCCACAGGCAAGGAGGAGTGCCCTCTCTACCCCACCGATCTGGCTTTTGCCATGGACGTGTCTGGAGACGCGAATGCGGCGTTCAACAACATGCGTGAAACCGTCCTCAGCCTGGTCCGTGACGTCACCATCACCGAGAGCAACTGTCCCCGAGGCGCTCGCGTGGCTCTGGTCATGTACAACAACGAGGTCACCACAGAGATAAGATTCGCCGATAACATGAAAAAACGCGCCCTGCTGAGCCATATCGAAGGACTGCAGCCGAGGAGGACCGGAAAGGAGAGAAACCTGGCCACGGCGATGACTTTTGTGGCGCACAATACCTTCAAGAGAGTGCGAAGTGGGTTCCTCATGAGAAAAGTGGCGGTGTTCTTTGTCGGTGGGCAAGTGTCAAATACTCAGGCCGTCACCAGAGCAGCTCTCAAACTCCATGATGCTGGAATCGCCACTGTGCTGCTGGTGAACAGTGACAACAGAGCGCTAACAAGAGCACTCACAGTAAGAAGACACAAACATCAGAAAAAATATGGTTTTAAGTGGATAGTATTACCTTGCAAGTGTTAAAGATACAGTGCATGTCCAAAAAATAACGTCATGTCCAAACCAAGCAATAATTATTAAGTTTAGTTCAAGTTTAGAGCAGATGTTTGGAAGAGAATTGACAACTCACATGTATCACTCACTCAATATTCATTTCCTGAGTATAAAAAGGCTAAATATGACCTTTTAACACAAAAATAGTCCAATTTCTTCTTCCAAAGTCTGAACTGTACTTCAAACCACACTCGCTCTTTCTGACAGAGGATTGGCTGTGGGCATCTTGATTGAAAAGAAGCTGTTTGCTGATGAGAAATTATTAGTTTGACTCATAGTTTATTCAGTGGCTCAAATTGTGTAGTTAAAATATAAATAAATAGGGCATTCAAATGAGAACTGGCAATAACGTAAATGTTGTATTTGTTGCGCAGGTAAACGGCACAGATCTGGCCCAGGTGATCGTCCTCCCCGGAAACACAGGAAGTACTCAGTACAAAAATGCAGTCCAGACGATCAAGAGCTGCCACGTCTGCTACGGTAAACAGGATTATATCCATATGTAACATTACACATTTATTCTGGTAACTAGTTCTGAGTTTGGTGTAGTATAACACCTGTTTGCCCCATCAGTATTAACAGTAGTAGTTGCAGTATCAGTAGTGGTAGTTGTTGCAGTAGTAGTAGGTTTAGTAGTAGATGTAGTCACTGCAGTATTAGTAGCAGTTTGTATTTGAAGCAATACAGAGCTTAACAACATTTATTATACATATATTATATATGCTAAAATGTAACCATCAATTTTCAAGCTCAATGTTTTCCAAAAATTACACAAAGGTCTCATCCAAAGCAAGTCTCTGCGAACAGCTACAAACTATTTGGACTCAATAACAAAAGAGACTTTGTAAAACTACATAAAAAGGATGCAGCAAGAATGGAGCTATTATCTCACACAAAAATTTACATTTTTGGTTATTTTTTTGTCAAAAAGGACTATTTTGTGGTTCCAATTGGTCATTTTCTTAATGATTAACAATGAAATTGTTAATTTGAAACAAGTTTCATGGCATGTGGTCTAATTTGTTAAGCACTATATATATAAAAATATAATGTGAGTTTGCTTTACCAATACTACCAGTAGTAATCTCAGTAGCAAAAGTGGTAGTAAGTATAGTTTTTGTATTAAAATTAGTAGTTGTCACAGTAAAAGTAGTGATATCAGTACTAGTAGGTTTAGTAGTATTTGTAGTTGTTTGTCTGTAGTAGTAGGAGCAGTAGTAGTAGTAATGTGTCTGCCATATTTAACAATTTTCAAAATAAACCTAACATTAGTATTTGCAGTAGTTTCTAGTTTTGGTCATAGTAATAATAGTAGTAGTAGAAGACGTAGTAGTTTGTAATAGTAGTAGTAACACATTTGTCATGTATAACACTGTTTAATATTATTCACTCAATCCCCATGGTGATAAGCTATTTCTTTAGAGCTGCTAAAAACTGCTTACCAAGCTGCACCTACAATCACCTTGTCTTGCTCAAGGACACAACAACAGTGCGCAATCTTGAGTGGTTCAGATCGAAAAATAAATTCAAATGTTTTTCTTCTTTCTTTAGATTTCTGCGCTCCTGCCCAAGTCTGCACCTACTCCCCTCCTCAGCTGAACCGTGACAAGAGATCTGGCATCACCGACGCCGACATAGACTTGAGTTTTGTGATCGACAGCTCCGAGTCCACTTTCTATTACACTTTCACTGAAATCAAACGATACATCCAACACATCGTGGAGCAACTAGAAATCTCCTCAGACCCCACAAACTCCCTCCACCAAGCCCGAGTCTCAGTCGTCCAGCAGGCGCCGTATAAGTACGTCCGAAACCACACCGGGTCACCTATTCACATCGACATCGGCCTGACGGAGCACCGGTCATCACAGAGCGTGGCTAAATTCTTGACTGAAAAGACGCCGCAGTTAGAAGGAAGCAGAGCACTAGCGGCCGCCATCGAATCAACAGTAGAGGATATTTTTGAGAAAGCGCCTTTTCCACGGGACCGTAAAGTTTTGGTGCTTTTTGTGACCGGAAACGTGGAGAAAGACGAAGATCAGCTGGTGAGAATTGCCACAGAGGTGAAGTGTAGAGGGTATTTCCTGGTGATTTTCGGAGTTGGAGAAGAAATACAGGCCGGAGATGCCAGAGTCTTGTCCCGAATGGCGTCTGAACCATCCGACGTGTTCTTTAAGAGGATAAACTCTCTATCGCAGTTTTACGACAAGCACATCCTGACGTTTGGACAGCTCATGCCCAAATACGTCACCAGTAAGTCGGCTTTTAATAACTCTATACACTACATTTCTTACGCATTTTCTGCTAATCATTTAAAGTTAATCTTATCCACTCCGTTGTCCCCCTTTGTGTAGTGTCTTTGCTACAACCAGTGTAGAAATGATATGTTTTAGATCTGGGACAATTCGATCTGGTGGTGCTCAGAAACACAAATATTTTTGTAGGTGGTAATTGGTGTGAAACGTTTAAGAACCACTGCTTTAAACAAATCCCTATCTAAATACTTTCATGTAAACTTACGGTAGTTTAGAATCTCAAAGTGTGGGTTGGCCATGTGAACAATGCATCATTTTGTTTTGTTTTTGTTTATAGAAAGTGGAACAATGCAATTTCACAAATGAATTAGTATTTTTTGCCAGTATAATGCTTGAGAAAACTTGCACAGATGGCATGCTTGATTATTGAGTATTTTAGTATGAGTATTTAGTTAAAACTGCTTGATTATTTGAAAGTAAATAAATTAGTATTTTAGTATGAGTATTTAGTTAAAATAACAGAAATGTATTGATATTACAGTGGAACATTAAACCTGTTGTGGCAGCTCATAATGCATAATAAAGTGCTGATATAAAGAAAAGAAAGAAAAAAACTACACTATTTATCAGTGAATCAGTGAACTTCTGCCTCCTGCATTAAGTGTTATAATGAAGTATAATAATGAAGTCTGGCTCAGGCTACAGTATGAACCATCCATCTCACAGTTAAGTTTGTCAGAAACTTCAGACCCAAAGTGGGAGCAAAGAGTTTGCAATCTATAAAATAACTTTATTAGCAACAAATTCTTGACTTAATAATAACGCTGATGCTCTGATCTTGTTCCAGTTGAAAACGCCTTCTACATGTCTCCTGAAGTCTCCAAACACTGCAAGTGGTTCCAGAGCGATCAGCCACTCAAAAACCCATTCAGAACATCACACCGCGAGTACGTTTTAACACCAGTTTATTGTGCACATTGTCTATACATATTTACTATTTCTAATGTTTATCTGTGTTTATAGGAAACATGAGAAACACCATGAAAAGCAGCAGGAGGTCCATCATCATAAAACACCCAAAGGTTGGTGAAGGGAAAACTTAAGAGAACTAAGATAAATAACTAGACTTTTTTTATTTACTGGTAAAATCACGTTTGTAGGTGTGCTTTTAGATTCACAATTGTACACACATTTTTGGTTGCATTTCCCCATGCTTAAAGCTTGCCACTTTGATTACATTAAAATTTCCGAAATATAAACAAAATGTGTATTTAAAAACTCCAGGCTCTGGGTCATTTTTAAACAAAAAAATATGTAGATAAAATTCTTGTACAAGCTTTCTGTGCTGAAATGCAGCTGTGAAAGAAGGTTTAGAATGCTAAATAAAGACCCTCATAATTCTACATAGATCATCTTTAAGATATTCACACGTTTCCTCGATACCCGACTCTCTCTAATGACATGTTTGTCTTTCCCCAGCAGAGTCCGATGTGCTTCATGTCTTTAACGTCACCTCCAGCAGTATGAAGCTGCGCTGGACCAGCCCGGACCCCAAGCTCTTTGTTTACTTCGAGGTGGTGGTGACTCGACAGAGCGACCACGCCCTGGTCCTGAAGACCAACGTGTCCGGCACCGAACTGGCCTTGGACAACCTGCAGAGCGCCCAGGCCTACCACGTGGTCGTCACATCTCACACAGCCGATGGAAACGTCGTGTCCACGCTCAAGGGAATCGTCATCACCAGTAAGTTTAGATTTACTATAGTAGTCATATAGTAATAATATAGTAGTAATATAGTGGTAGTATTATTACAAAGCAGACGGAAGCATCCATGTGCAAAAATTTTATTACTATAAGTAAGTTTAGCTTTATTCTAGTTGTAGCATTAGTACTTCAAAGCAGCATCAGACAATATTTAATGAATTTTTTTATTAATCAAATGAAATCAATGTCAGTGTTTTCTACCTAAGTTCTGACAAGGGGTCGTCTGTTGTCAAAGCAGAACTTTTTTACATAGTTTATGCTATGTCATGGTGGCTAATGCTAACTCTCCCACTGAAAATAGATTGGAGCTAATGTATGGAATGGCATTAGCCTTCAGCATACAGGTGTTCTGTGTCAGGGTCCATAGCTGAGCGGGTTCTCAGTGGTAGCTACTTGAGCACTAACTAAGATGAATACAATATGTTTGTTTAAGAACAAAGTGCAAAGTGTTTTGAGGACAGAAGTACAGTATTCCTCTTTACTCTTAAAGTGGTAGCCTGTGGGGGTCTGCAGAATGATAGTTTTCTTAGAGCTTAGAATGTTTGTGTTTTGTCCAAAAACAAGCAAACAAACAAACAATAAAACAGGCTCACTTTCAGTTAATGAAGAAAGTACAATCATAATATTGTGATTTGCTTTTTGCAGAAACAGCAGCGCCTAAACCAGTCATCCTCAACACCAACACTGAAATTACAACCACAGCTCCTCTGGACAAACCAGTAACAGGTAATGCACTCTTTACAACACACAGAAATGGGATGGTATCTGTAGTAAAAACTCAAATTATAATTCAAAGTTGTAATTTCTTCATATATTCTAAACATTTGTTGTTCTCTTAACACGGGCATTATGTGCCTGTCTCGGTTTAACATAGTTGTGGAGTGATCCTCTCCAGCTGTTAAAGCCTCTAATGGGACGAGCATTACTGAGGCATGAGCACATCTGCTCATCCAGACACTCTGGGACACTTGTTTACTACAACACGGTCACTTGGGGGTTATTTGAATCACATCATAAAAGAGCATCATTATGGGAAGGATTTGGTCACAAAACATTATCGGTGGGATAATCTGAGGTTGCTTACCTTTAGTTCCAAGCTCTATTTTCTTATTTGGTCATTACTAACACTTTTTTCAGTTAGTCCAGATTGCATAAAGGTGCGTTGTGTAACTTTCCTAGTGGGGGTCCACCACTTGTTTGTCTCCACGGAAATATTATTGTTTTACCAGAAATGTTCCTAGGATCATTCCCATTACAGGGTTTCTCCTTGTTTAAAGAACTACTATGAAAAACTTGTATTCTTACTATGAATGGGCTCGACTTCTCACAGACCTGAGCTGTAACTGAGCATCGTGAGGTCGGCTGCTGTTTCCAAGGACATTTACTATGATCATACTGCCATACTATCCACTGACAAGCAGGTGGTAGATTAACCTGAAAAATGACACAATGCATCTTTGGGGAAGCAGGTGATGCTTTCATTGGGGAATTTTTGTTCTCTCTAAAAACATGCAGTACTTTTATCCTCCAGACGGGCAGTCCTGACCAAACCTATTTTAAGACTGAGCGATGGGTCAGGCTTTGTACTGCGGCGTATGTGAAGTATTGGTCAAAATCAGAGGTGTTTACAAAGACAAGCACATGTACCTAAAGTCACCTGTATTTGAGTTGGTAATATCCAAAAATATACACAATTGGGTGATCCTCCGGCTTGGTACTCCCATAGCTGCTAATGGGGTAAAGGTTGGATCATTTCCAGCTAACAAACTGCCAACCTTAACGTTTATCATAAATTCCAACTGTTTAACTAACATTTCAACACACTTTCTTCTAGTTTGAATTCAACTATACTTCTTTTTTTTCTTAGAATACGTTTACCTCTTAACCAGCTACCTTCATACTACATTTAATAATCTAATACCCAGCCAAAGCTTGTATTAAGATCCACACAAATACTTAATCTTGTAGTTTTCTTCTGATTAATCTGTATTGTATATTGACATTGCCCCTTTGTATTCCACTTTTTCATTAACAATCCACACCCAAAGTCATTTAACAGTCTTAACTAATTGATCACTATTGTATTTAACATTTAACCTCTGAACTTTGACCCCCCTCTCTCTCTCTCTCCTCTTTCACTGCTGTTATTTTGGCATGTTGCAGTTGTGAATGCGTTTCCCGATCCATGTTTTCTTGACTATGACCCGGGGGATCCCTGCAAAGACTATCAGGCTAAGTGGTTCTTTGACTATAAGAACAGGATCTGTACACGGTTCTGGTACGGAGGGTGCGGAGGCAATGCTAACAGATTTGAGTCTGAGGCCCTCTGCTTGAGAAACTGCATGAAAACAGGTGAGTCAGAGGTGAGGCCCAGAGCAAACTGGAATGGAAGTGCCTGAAGTTTTCGCATTAAAGCTTATGCTCCAGATTTGAACCTGCAATCTGCAAACTAGTGAAAAGTGAACAGAGGTGGGTAGGTTCTATACATTTAGTTGATTATATCTACTTCTCAGAGTAATTTGTAGACCTATATACTTTGATTTGAAGATATTTGGCAGTTTAACAGTTCTTGAGAAAAAGTTTTGGCTCGTATTCCCTTAAACGTGACAAAATCTTTATGTTGACATTACTAATTATACATTAACATATTGAAATGAACTTCTGGGTTTCAAATATGATTTCGTTTTTTCAAATTTTTGTCATTTATCTTTTGAAAATACCAGATTTTATGCTTTATGAAATGGTTGTCCTGCCAGTACTTCACATTAAATCTCTTATCCAGAAAGACTCTTACTTTTACATTTACTTGAGTAGTTGTTTCTCCAAATACACTAAAATACTAAACTTTTTTACCCTTTTTGAACCATGGCACCACTTTATAATAACGCCACCTTAATTAGCCTCAATAAAGCATTAACAAAGACTAAATAAAGATTTTGGACTTAGGAATTAAAGTAATAATAAAGTTACTATGACAGAATCATTCTTAGCAAACAATTTGTTCATTGTGAATACAGTTTTTGTTAATTCTTGACTAAGGCTAAATTAGTTAATATAAAGTGTTGCCCTTTGTATCTCTAACTGAGTAATATTATTTTGAGGTAAAGTTCTCTTATTTAAGCACAGCTTTTGGCCGCTCTACCCACTTCTGATTTGGAGATGGAGTTTGCTTGTTGCCTGCTGCTTCGTTGCGCAGATGAGCTGGGGATTTAAAGCAGAGACCACTGCTTTAAAGTGACTGTGCAAAGCAGATAAAGCAGGAGGACACTGTGAAACGACTTGAGCTGAAATTACAATTACATTTTTGGTTTTATTTTTGCAGAACCTGAGCCAGAACCTCAGAAAGAAGTGAAACAAGAGAAGCAGGTGGAGCAAAAGGAGGTCCTCCCTGCACCAGGTAAACTGCATTTAAATTATGAATCTACTTACAGGCGGTGGCAGTGAGCGAAGAGATTGGCAAAATTTTTATTGATTAAAATATATGTATTGTGTAGCATAAAAGTACCAGTGAAATATTGATTCATTCTGCATTTAAGTGTATAAACTATTACTTATAAGACCTATCAAGAAAAAAGGTTAAAGCATGGAAATAAATGAAAGCCTCATTATGTAACTCTTTACGTGGAGGGTTCTTCTACTACTTGTTTCCATGGAGATGTTATTTATTTGCCTGGAATGTTCCACACTATGGCATTATACATATCTTGCATGTATTACATTATAAGTGTTTATATTGCTAAAAAAAACCTGAAAAACTACTGTGAGCGGGTTTGCCCCTTCCACAGATATGACTTTTAACTTCATTTCATCTCCATGCCAGTGCAGTTAAATGCCATACTGTGGAACATTCAAGTAAAGCTATAACACCTCCTTGGAGACGAGCAGTAACTCGTACCTGAAGATGTAAAATAAATAAATAAATTAGTAGTATTTTCCATGTAACTGGGGTGAAATTGGCTACACATTTGGGAGATTCTAGTAAAAAAAGTTGTTTTGTAAGAGTTCATTTGATGTTTCGCTGCAGTAAAAAGCCGGACTGTAATATGAAAGTGTTTAACGGGCCAAGCTTCGTGCATTTTCATCATAGTCATCTCACGATCCATGTTTTACATATTACTGCTTTGGGACCTGCCAAAGAAAACTGATTGTCTCTCTGCTCCCAGCGCCCTCTTATTGCCACATGTGCAGTGCATTAAATACTCCATTATGTTTAGGTTATAGAAGAAGCTAAATGTGTTGTAAACTCCAGACACTGCGCTGCCAAAATATAATAGTCATATTCTGTAGTTTCCACAGTAACTTGACCTGGAGCAAAGCATGAGCGATAAATTAACCAGAGGCTGTCAAAATATGTTATGTAATTATTTGCTACAGACCAAAAATGTTGATTTGTTTGTATTTTATTGCTTATTAAAAACCATCTGTGTAACTAAAAACAAAAATCTAAAAATTAAGCTCATTTAAATGATTTTTTCTGTTTAATTCCACTGAAAATGCACACAAAGCTCAAGTGCACCATGAGACATCAAAGTTGCACGACGTCACTTTTTGACTGAGGGTTCGTCGTGTGCTTGTTTCTATGGAGATGCCATCGCTCTGCCTGGAATGTTCCACAGTGTGACATTAAACAGCTCTACCTTACATTTATTAAATTACAGGTGGTTTTACTGCAGAAAAATACCTAGAAAAACAGGCATTCTGACTGTGAGCGGGGTTGATGCTCCACAGATCTGACCTGTAACTTCTGGTTTAATGCCATACTGTGAAACCTTTCAGAAAAAGGAACAAAATGCCCATGTAGAGAAGCAGGTGATAACCTTTCAGAAAAAGGAACAAAATGCCCATGTAGAGAAGCAGGTGATGGACCCTCCACCAGAAAAGTTACACAATGCACCCCAAAAATCAACCACGTGAACAAACAAAAGACAATTACTACACATTGGCCTGTAAAATAAAACCATTTTGAAATAGTATTATAATAATAGGCGTATCTGCGAACTAAAGTCCAACTGTGCAAAACTATGAAGTCTGCTTAGGTTCATTTGGGTTCATTTCAAAAACATCAAATATTACAAGGTTAAATGGAGGGCAGAGGCTAACCAAATGTCCATTATGCCATTGTTTTAGTCCAAAAATCACATTGGAAACCTCATATTACAATAAATATATTCTTATACTTAAAGACTCATTTGTTACTCGGTTAAATGATTAGCTGCAAGCAACTTTCCAACGTTCAAACCCTCAAAATCGTACGCTTTATGGGAATTTGAGATGCGGGTGGGCCTCTTGAGATCTATATTGCCATAACTGCGCTGACAGTTTTTGACCAATATCTGGACACTAGTTAGTTAAATCACCGTTTCGCATTATTTTACCGTTACGTAAACCTGTTTCCTCCCAAATTTGAAAAACAAAAGGCTCTTTGTTTCTATCACAAACCCACACGGCCACAGAAATGCAGATAGTTGAAAAAAATAGCAGGGAAACAGTGGAAAATGAGACGTTAGGAGCTTTGACACAGAAGCCAAGCTAAAGCCTACAGTAAAATGAATGGAAGGCCTTGTTCACGAGTTCATTGTTTTTTGGCAGTGGTCCTCACACAAAGTAAAGTTTAATACATCAGAGGCTGTCAGTAGTGGAAAGCACTGGCAGCACTTACACACAGTTAAACAGGAGACTTAAATCAAGCCAGATGTGGTCTATCTTATAATTATAAATAAATAAATAACCCCACTTTTTTTTTAAATATGCGCCAGACTTGACCAGAAGTTAGAGATTAGTAATATGTTTATCTTCCATAATTATTTTCTTTCAACTGAAGAGCGTATATATACTCACATTTTAAATGCCTCCGGTTCTCAGGGTTTGCATAAGGAAAATATTACTCTTTGCAGCTCCATGTAATCCCTTTTAAACCAAATGGAAAATGATGAAAAGGCCGTAAAAGTTAGTTTTTAAATAAAGTTAAA
>KN492020.1:0-10377 GCA_000787155.1 Scartelaos histophorus
AATAATAATAATAATAATAATAAGGTCATGTTTATGGAATTTTAAATTATATATTAATTAATATTATTTATATTTATATTATGTGCAGACTATTGCTGAGTAATATTTTTGCCCACAATCAAAATAGTCAAAAATAAACTGTCAAAAATTCAGAAACAGGTGATTAAAAATAAAACAAATCTATACACATCTATAAACTTTCTGTATTTTGTACTTAATCCTACACTAGACTGCCTTCTGGTGTTTACTTTCAAACATGTAAGCCTATGTCTCAATGTTTTACAAAATATTCTATAACATAGTTAAAAATTCAAAAAGCTAGTTCAGCTACATAGAGAGACTTATTATACAGCAGAAGCACAGATGTACTGTCCTCCAACACACCACAGTGAAACACTCCTCTACACGGAGCCCTGTAAGTGAACAGTGTCTCACCTGCTGTGGGTTGTCCAGCAGCAAGACCTGGGAGAGGGCAGCAGGGGGCAGCAGAGGGCTGTATGGGGCTAGCTCTGTGCCAGAGGCAGGCTGCAGCTTCACACACATGCTCTGAGACAAAAGCAGCACATGTGAGGGAAAAGGACAGAACCATGAAACTATAACACAAGAAAAGGTAAAGAAAGTTATGGAAGTGAGTCTGTCAATATGCAGGAAGGACACAGTGACTGAACTTGGTCAGAGTGGGGATCAATCCTCCAGCCTTCAGGTTGGGAGACCGCTGCCCCACGCTAAGGTTAGGGCACCTTAAAAACACGGAGGAGCATCATGGACTCTCAATTTAACTAACACCAGTGAGACTAACTCCAATTTAACCACTGAGGTTAGAGCGGTGGGAATTTAGAGACTCCCTCAACAAATAGCTGAGTGCATTTTTGTAGCTCCCAATCCCAGATCCCCCATACTCGAAATTGGTGCCTGTATTGGTGCATGTCTAAACTCATTTAGTGTTGTGGACCTAATCCCTGTTATATAAGCAACTCCTGTAAAATCGCAGAGATATTATGTCTCAAACACTTTTATATAAATATCTTTCTGTAGGAGAGTCTGAAAGCCCTGCTGACTGTGTTCACCTTTGGGACAGCAGCCTGGAAGCAGAAGCCTGAGACCCTGAGTGCAGAGGTGTTGACAGTGGACAGAACCAGCACAGCCACAGAAGGACGTCCCACTGGCGGGTCTCTGGAGAAGTGCAGGGACACATGCACCCCTGCTCTATCCAGCACCGGCACAGGCTCCAGGTGACCTACACAACACCAAACCAGTTTAACCCACTGTCACGATCACCATCTGAGCAATGATAGAACGAGTCTGATGAAGGAGTATGGACTTTAGGAGCTTTGTGGATCACCTCTTGCTCTTCCTCTACCAATGAGACTCACTCAATTGTATACATTGTATTCCAGTTGAATTTAAGACCTATTTTTGTAGTGCTTTTAATCTTGCTGCTGCTCTTTAGCGGGCCGGGGTCCAAAACTATCATGTGTGTCTGCAAACTTATTCAGAACTAATAATAATCTTGCACTTAAACTTGCACTTTGAATGACTCATACAAATGAACTTGTCTGGCTTTACCTCTTCGTTTTGACCTACCTCCTACTCCCACCATCGTTTTACTGTTAGATTCACAGCATATCAGAACATGTGTGTGTGGTAGGTGTGCTGTATGTACTGGCTCGTATGGAGTGGACGGGCACAAAGATGTTCTGCAGTGAAGGTTCCTCTGTCCTCACTGGAGACGAGCTCTTCTTTGAGAACATAGAGGTCTCCAGCTCCAGATAGGGACGACTGTGGGACTGTGACCTGAGGAGGGCACAGGAGACGAAGGGAAAGGAGAGGAGGGGAGAGGAGAGGAGGGGGAGAGGGGGTATTTTACTTGGACTTATGGTAACATGGGGTCATACTCAGTCATTCATCAGTCTAAAGCCTGTTTGTAAAGCATCATCCAGATATGTTTATGAGTACAGGTTTTGCACAGCTTTTCCCAGGACCCTGAAGACACTCACTGAGGAAAAGTCATCATGAATGAAACTCAAAACATCCAGGAGGTCTTGGGAAGTGACCACCTAACTATAGGAGCTGTCTGCTGTGTCAACTTTCTTCTTTTTCACATGTATTTGAGCAAAATGCCTTTTGCCCCAATATATATATGTATGTATATATATTGTCAAAGCTCTTGAGGTCAAAATAAGTCTGTTGCATGCTGCCTGCATTTAATTATAAATTGCTTTATTTTATGTATTGCTCCAATAGTCAGGGAGTGCGTGTTAGCATGCTAGTTGTTTTATTTGTCACAGCAAACTCACTGTGGTGAATAATTGAGATGCTCAGAATGCATAAGGTCAGTGAGGAAGAACTTTGGGCCAAAGCAAATTAACTAGTCTTGTTTTTTCTCATTTTAAACACAGTATAAATCACTTTAATTACAGTATAAATCACTTTAATCCTATTTCAGACATAAGCATAATCCTGTTTTAGTCCTAGTTTAAACCTGTGGTACCAGACTCACAGGCTGTAGTACTAAACAACAATGTAACAATAACCAAAATATATGACAAAAGTCTCACAGTAATATTGTGGGCCATCGCAATATATCGAATTACAAGTCTCTCTGCTTAAATCAATAGTTATAGTGCAGCAATATAGCTAAAAAGATGATTCTCTGCTCCGTTTCAGTGCTGATTACTAGTACATGTACAAATAACTGTTCTTAAGCATTAAGCATTTTTAAATCTTCATTCTTTGGATTATGACAGAACCAAAGGCTTGACAAGGCATTTTAAAAGGAACATGTAGCGTATTCACAGTTTGGTTATCCTCCACAAAACATTGCAATAACTCATTTAGTGAGATGTATATTGTGAATGTATTGTACTAAGAGATTTGGCTATCGTTCCATCTGTAGTACTGAGTGTACACTGTGAAATACTTCCTCACCAAAGGCTGAACAGAATGTGACTCTGGACGTAACAGGTCAAAGAATACAGATCACATGAGCACAAAGAGCTGTACAGTTGTATTCTTCTCACTGTTAAATCTGTGATGTGTGTAACATTGCTCACGTGGGCCTGAGTGTGTAGATGTGATTAGACCATGTCTCTCTCCATTTAGAACGTCCTATAAAAGGCAAAATTGATCCTTGAGAGATTTACGTCATGTAAGAAAACAGGGTAATATGAACCCTTTCAGTGCCTGTGAAAAATACAAACTAAATATAAGATGATATACAGCCTGTCTGTCCTTCAGCGGTTCTACAGGTTTCTCTTTCAGTCAGTCATGAGTTCACATGCTCAGACGAGTCCCAGAACCAGTCCGACCTACTGTATAAGATAGCAAACTGGAAACAGGGAGCTGAGAGGTTCAGGTTCAGAGGAGTCTACTCATAATTGAGACACACCTTTGTGAATCGCAAAGCAAAATTCTGTAAATTGGTCTTAAATTAAAAAAAAAAAAAGTTCCACCATGCAGCTTCTTCAGTTTTGACAGGTTTCTGCAAGTCAAGGAACAATTATGCAAAATATGACTCAGGTGTGACGTTTCACACCTTAGGGCAGTTAAATGGACTATAAACAACTAGGGTGTATTTGTTAAAAGGCAGTGACTTGCAGAAGAACCCTGTCAGAACTGAATAAGGTACTTGGATAAATGCTGAAGTTATTAGCTAGCCCTTGGTGATATTAAATGAGCAAATCCACGTCCAAACCATGTCTAGAATTTTCCTGGTCACTTCTTGTTCATTGCAGTTGAATGCCTCTCCAATACTAACCAAATGAAATCAAACTGAAACTTCTAACCAAAATGACAATATGCTGGTTGCCTAGTTACCAGTGGTGTGTCCCGTTGGTGGTAGGCTCGCTCTGGCCTCTGCCCTCCCAGGACTCATCAGGACCAAAGCTTTCATCCAGCTGCCAAACACGCACAAGTTAGACTCAGGAACACTTTTTACACTATTACCTCCTCTAAACCTCACCTGGATCAGCTCCTCCAGGTAAGACATCTTCTGTGAGGGACACTCTGAAGGGACCGGCCCCTCAGTGGGACCTGTGACCTGCCCCGGCCCCTCCCCTTGCACAGGTGAGGGCTCTGGCTCCTCCCCCCGTTCAGGTGAGTGGGGTCTCAGCTCAGGGTCCAGAGAGGAGAGGTCTATCAGATGGTACGACTTTACTTCTCTGGGGCTGGACACTGGAAAACAACATAGTAAAGTTTGGGTTTAACAATGAGCAGATAAATGCAGTGGTTATATCATATTTTTTTTAGCTTCGGTTTTATTTTTTAGCGACTTGAAGCGGATGATCTATGTTCTCTACTACTGTAATGCACTTTACACTGTCACGCTTACAGTTAGTCCAAAATTCTGCAGCACGTCTCGCGCAGCACCGGCCTCACTGCACTGGTTCCCCGTTCATTTTAGAGTCGATTTTAAAATGTTATTGTTTTGAAAGTTCTTCATGGACCGGCCCTCTGAGGTCTGAGGGCCAGCTGTAATTATCACTCCAAAAACGAAACGAAAACTGTATCAGTCATTAGTAACTTGCTTTTGATTCATATTTTATATAATAATACAAACTTTTCTACAGCCTGAGATCATTTATCCTCATTCGTTTTGCGGAGTTTGAAGCTGTCAACTGAGCGGAAATGACATCAAATAATTTCCGCAAAAATAATAATAATTTTAGAATTATACTAACACAAATGAAGTGTCACAGGACAAAACAGCACAAACAAAATACAAACGTTTCATAGAATTTTCTGCCTGTTTTGAGGCTATTTGACATTTTGTGAAGCTAGATGACATTGTCGGCCTGAAAATAAAGCAGCTAATTTCCTAAGAACCATAATAATACAAACCAAACTTTTTGCAGCACAACAACAACAACTGACACCCTTTTGTTCCATTTTAGAGCATTTTGAAGCTTCCTGGGGACTGGCTGACCCCAATCTGACCTATAAAAGAATCCTTAATATCCAAAACTAAAGGAGCACAAACAAAACTTTTTGCAGCACAAATGAAGCACAAACAATTAACATAGCTTTTGTGTAGGTTTGTGTTTGATGGGGGGCAACTTCACACAGGTAGTGGCAGATCCGCACGAACTGACAGAAGCGCTGCCTGCACACACTCGGCGGACGGAAGACCACAAGAAGAAGAGACAGGTGGAGCTATAATGTCATCCTCGTCTGTTTGCTTTGTTTCTGTTCAAACCATAGTTTTATGTGAGTCAAAAAGACGGGACTTTCTCAAAGTGTGAAGCCTCTCCCCAGAGCGTTGCACCACAGACCCATTCACACAAAATTACTTAAACAGGCTAATGATTAAAAAGCAAGATATGCAGTGAGAATTTATACTTATTTTGGAGATCATTATTTTGGGAATGTTAACCCATCTTATAGTGGCATACAGGTCCAACAATCCAGCTATATGCAGGCTGTATTTATCAAGCTGAAAACATCTCTCTTCATGTGATTTTATAGGTTTATACACTGTACTTTAATTTTATTTATGAGGCTATTTTTGAAAATATTGAAAAAGTTGATCTCAAGTGTGATACTGGTGTGTCCACAGCATGTCAGGTGTTGCTCATGGGGTCCAAGTAACACTCAGGGAGTTTGTGTGTTTGGTTGACACTTGAAAAATTAGGGGGAACATTGGTCATTGATTATTCTTATTCTTTAAATAACATTTAGCTGTGTCTTCACTCTAATATTCACTAATATTCTGTTAACAACTTTTAACAAGAATCCAAGATCCAGACCAATGATTACATGTCATTTGTCCTGGTCACCAGTAGAGTCTGACCTGGGCTCCGGTGCACAGTCTTCCCCTCTGCTGCTTCACTCAGTGTGCTCACATGGGCTCTGTAGGTCTTTATGGCTAGCGTTAGCTCGTCGTTAGCCTCCAGGACCTGAGACAGAGCCACGTCATCCTCCGCCGTCTCACTGGCCAATCGGAACAGAGTGGGACGGAGCCGATCGCAGCTCTCAAACAGGCTCTGCACACACCCACATGCACAGAGTCACAATTACACTCCTGTGTAATGTTTCCACCTCAAGTCAGTAAGTCAATGTTTCACTGTTTAAATTGACACCACAAATCAGCTTGGCAAATTTTAAGAATTTTAATAATTCTTAAAACTGCTCTGTGAACAGCAGCTGCAGTCTTAGCGCCCTCTAAAGATAACCTGGATGTATTTTCTATACATGTAAAAAAAGTTAGAGGTGTAACTATGGTTCTATGAATCCCTTTTTACTGGTATAAAATAATTATAATTGCTGGAACAGCCAAGCTGCTGGTCTGTCATTTATAAATGCTCCACTCCCCATTTTTGCCATTAAATGAAACATATAATACAGGAGTTCCAATATTATTATGTTTACACATACGTTAAGTTATCAAAGGTCCATAGAGGTGCTTCATGTGTCACAGAAAGCGTTAAAAGTTGTGTTTTAGTATAGATGTACCATACTCTATACTCAGATGGAGTATGGAGTATGATAGTATAAAATATGGCAGTATGGAGTATGGCAGTATGGAGTATGGCAGTATGAAGTATAGTAGTATGGAGTATGGTAGTATGGAGTATGGCAGTACAGAGTATAGCAGTACCTGGATGTCTTGGCTGGGCTTTTGAGTGCTCCTGCTCTGGGCCCGTCTCTCTAACATCTCCTGGAGCTGTCTGCTGCTGCTGTGGGCCTCCTTCAGAAGGTCCTCCCTCCTCTTCACTTTGGCTGCTCGATCCTGCTCCTGCACAAACACAAGAATACAGAATTTTAGTAGATGTTAAGATATACTTTATAGTCCTGGTAGAGGACACTGGGAGCACAGTCCACGGAATGGACCATACACCTTCTTGCTGTGAGGTGAGAGGACTAGCCACTCGGCCAGAGTACCTGTGCTGTGTGGTTTGATGATCTGTCCAGTACCAGGTGCCATTCCCTTTGCCTCTGGAATGTTATACTCTATACTTGGATCAAATGAAACAGAAAACTAACACCAAAGTTCTTGCAGAAGTGCAAATGCAAGGAATAGCAATCCAAAAGGGGGAATGCATTGCACACTCAGATGGCTGATGTCCCAAAGATTTTTTTTAATTTTTAAATTATGTTTCAGCAAATAACCTTTGTCAGATAATTTTTCTTGGTTTGGACCAGTGTTTACTGTGATACATTCTAAGGAAAGCAAGATGCCCGGCCATCTGAGTGTGCCAAGCATTTTTTTTCCACTTTTGGATATTCTAACCATAAACATCTTTTCCATGCTCCCTCTGTTTATATGTTGTGTGTGACTGTAACATTCACTATTTACACTGTGTGTTTTACACTGTGTGAGACTGTAACACACACCGTTTACACTGTGTGTGACTGTAACACACACCGTTTACACTGTGTGAGACTGTAACACACACCGTTTACACTGTGTGTGACTGTACAACACACCGTTTACACTGTGTGACTATGACACCGTTTACACTGTGTGACTATGACACCGTTTACACTGTGTGACTATGACACTGTTTACACTGTGTGTGACTGTAACACACACCGTTTACACTGTGTGACTATGACACTGTTTGCACTGTGTCACTATGACACTCACAGCTTGCATGGCGCTCTTGATGAGTCGGTTTGCAGTCTCCAGATCTTCAGGTCGGCCACTCTTCAACAGTCTGTCTAGCAGCTACAGTGAAAAACACTGTTAGGACTAAAGCTTTCACATGAGGTGAATACACTGACAGAGGTGGTACCTTGGTGGTGTCGTCCTGCTCGAATATGGAGGCGGAGCTTCTGTTGGGGGCAGGGGGCATGATCAGGGTGCTAGACAGTTTGGGGTCTTTCTTCACTATATCTGTACAATAACAATAAAATAATGGCCAATAAACTTTTTTGACAAATTGTGCATGTGACTTATTCCTGTTTTGCACTTAAATGTGCGGTACCACATTTTTACTGTCTTAGAAATTTTAATAATTGAACAGGTTCATTTTAAACAGTTTGCAGTGGTATAAATGACTCCTCACCTTATGCATTCTGAGCATCCTAATTATTCACCATGATGAGATTATAAGAGCTTTTCACAACCTTAGAGACCAGACTGGAGTTTTGTGGTAACAGTAATGCTAACAACAACTGGCATGCTAACTGCGCACTCCCTGGTTATTGGACAATAGTAAGCTTTATAATTAGATGCACCTCTCTACTCCAATCTCCTGTGTGACTAAGACCCTCACCCTAGCTCTAAGGGAGCGCCCATCCACTCTGCGAAGGAAACTCATTTCAACCACTTGTATCCACCATCTTGTTCTTCAGTCATTACCCAAAGCTCATAACTGTAACTCAACTAATTTAAAAAATATATTTTATATTCAAATCCTCACAGTATCCACCCTGTGCTTTGCTGACAGCACTGCAAACCCTTGGCCTCATTGAGCTTTATGATGAAGTCTCCTGAAATGGTTTTCACTTCACAGCTTGGCCATGTCAGAGTCAAGAAATGTCAAGAGCAGTGGCTATTCACTCACCATGCAATTTGGCACCAATTTGGCAAAATCTATAATGTTCATAATCATGAAAATAAAGAAGAAACATGAATGAAAAAGAGTGTCCAAACTTTTCACTGGTCGTGTATGTATGAGAAGAAGCCCTCACACCACACTTTGAGAACAATCTGTATTAGTGAAATCTACTCAAATCCTGATCCATATGTTGAAAGACAGCAGTACATAGAGAGTCTATTCTGCTGTGCATACTGCTGTGGACAGACAGGGGCCTACCCTGTGTCTAGAGCATGTGGTAAGGGCCTATCTGTGTCTAGAGCATAGACTGTACAAAAAAGCGAGCACCCATAGTGTTCAGCGCCACTCAGATGAGGCTCAGGCACGGTTACAGGAGCGAATCTGGAGCCAGACTCTATGTTATGAATAGGATTTTTTTTTGACTAAACCAAATAGCGCAAAAAATTCAGGATCATGTGTCGCGGGTTAATAAGGACATTTTAAGACCAAGATGACGAGGCCACAGCAGCAGGTACAGAGAGAAGAGCGACAAGGTCCTAATGTAAGTCAATTAGAGCCAGAGTCAGAAGGAGCCGGAAGAGCCTCCTGTTGCACTTCCTGTTTGGCACGCGGCGGCTAACGCGTTAGCTATGTTCATTTATATATATGGTCTATGGTCTAGAGCATGTGGTCAGGGGCTACCCTGTGTCTAGAGCATGTGGTCAGGGCTTGTCTGTCTTTAGAGCATGTGGTCAGGGCCTACCCTGCTTCTTGAGCATGTTGTAGGCCTCTTGGATCTTGGGCTGGTCTCGTAGCCATAAGGTCCACCCGTACAGCACCTCCACCAGACGCTCCTTCACTTTCTCCGGGCTCCACGCTCCGTAGTACTGCACACACAAAGATACTAAATTACTCAACAACACATGGATGATATCTGAAACCTCTTCAGGCATGTTTTCTAATGAGAGAATGTTATAACATGGGAGAAAGCTTCAAAAAGTAAATTTTGCATAATGTCCCTGAATCAGACCATCTCTCTGATGCAAGTCACTGAAGTCGAGGTTGCACTGGTTGTTGGTCAGTGTCTTCTGTGTGTGAGTTTACAAAAGTTTCTGGCTCTGTTGCAGCCAGAGGAAGTGTAAGAAACAGTGTGTGGTTAGTGTTACACAGAGTTAACACAGTCACTGCAGGCTCTGGCTCTGGAGGCTCTGGTCCACAGCAGAGGAGGAAACACTCACCAATGTGCTTTATTATGTAATAAAGACTGTTAGCTTTAACCACAGTGCTCTTTCAAAAACCGCTTTACTACATATTAGACTTCAGTTTAGCAGCTCTACTTGAAATGTAGTTGTGTGTGTACTTTTGGAGACATACTGTAATATCTGCCGTACCTTTGGGGAGAGCACTTTGATGAGCTCGTTCAGGAACCTGAACTTGGCCACTTCACAGTGGAACTTCTGCCCACACTCGTTCATGCACGCCTCCAGGACCTGCACACACACACACACACACACACACACACACACACACACACACACACACACACACACACACACACACACACACACACACACACAGGATGAGGCTGAGAAGACGGTCAGTGTGTTTTTATCCAGAGAGAGGAGCCGATCCAGAGAGAGAGTTGGGGTCACACTGGCCCAAACACTCTCAGAGAGAATATGAAAAGCACCTGAAACAACCCCCTATGACCAAAGTGCTCTGAATAAACTGTAATAAAATGATAAATGTCTAATATTTATTAGATTATAATGTCACATGACACGGGGCAGAGTGTCACATGACTAGAGAGGCTTGTCTGATTGGACACGTTGCATGAGAAACAACAAGCACAGATGTGAATGAAGCAGCATGTTCTTTAGAGCTTCATGAGAGTCAG